>QXTE01000253.1:300453-524763 GCA_003942145.1 Platysternon megacephalum
CAACCCGTCACAGTGGCGTAGTCGAGCAGGATCTGTGCACAGCTGATTGCTTTGAGATACTGGTAGTGATTTTAAGTGAGTTTTAAGTGTGGTGGCTGGAGAACAGACAAAGTGGTTACTGGTTTGTTATTTTCTGTTTGCTTATTTCGGGAAAGGGAAGTAGGGACAGAAAAGGAAGCAAAATAAGTAAGAAAGAAGATCAGAAGAAGCTAAAACTGCACAGGGTGCAGCTTGCCCAGAAAGACTGAACACTGGGTGCTGGGAAAGTCTCTGTTAACGAAGAATCCCCTGAGCTGAGTGCATCCCAGTTTCAGTGAACTGCAGGAGGGTGTGGCCCAGCAGAAGAAAGCAGGAAAATGACTACCAGTGAAGCAGCCAACAAACTAGAGCTGGCTAGACTGGAAGCAACAGAGAAAGAAAATGAACATAAGAGACGGCTAGAACTAAGACAATTAGAAATTAGTGCTGTGGAGGCAGAAAAAGTGAGGGAAGAGGCTGCCCACAAGAGAGCTATGGAGGCAGAGGAAACTGCCCACAAGAGAGCTAGGGAGGCCCAGAAACATGAACTGGCTGTTATGGAGTTAAAGAGACAAAATCCCCCACCTGCTAGCTCCACTTCCCCAAAAATCCATAAATGGGAGCGACTGTGTCCACAGTATGACGAGTCCAGCGATATTGCCGAGTATTTCATCACCTTTGAGAGACTGTGCACCCTCCATGCCATCCCTGAAGATCAGAAGATGACCACCTTGATAGCAAAATTGACTGGCAGAGCTCTGGACATATTCAATAAGATGCCTATTGATGATGCTTCAAACTATGGTAAATTTAAGGAACTGGTTTTGAAACAGTTTCAGGTTACACCTGAAACCTACAGGGTTAAATTCAGGAGTCTTAAGAGGGGATCTGAATTAAGTAATGTGGCTTATGCCAATTAAATGAGAGATTTGGTAGATAAGTGGGTGCGGGGGAAAGGCATTACAAGCTTCGAAGGGATGTGTGATCTGGTTACTCAGGAACACTTCCTGAATATGTGCAGTGATGATGTAAAGCAGTATTTGTGGGACAAAAAGGTAAATGCAGTGGGTGAATTGGCTGGGTATGCAGACTCCTGTGAGCAAGCACAAGCTGCAATCAAACATAAACCACTGGCAGAGGGGTATAAGGTTGGGGGAAAGCAGAATCACCGTTTTACCCCTGGGTCTGGGAAAAAAGAGGCTGGGCGGTCACCTCCCCATTCCCCTGGTACTCGTCCCAAATTTCCTGTGCAAGCAGAGGAGCCCAAGAGGTGCTATCATTGTAAGTCCACTGAGCACCTGAGGAATAAGTGTCCTTTGCTGAGTGGAAACAGGCAGCAAGTAACACATGAAGCTGCGGCTTCTCAGAGCCAGGCTGTGGCTTCTTTCCACACAGGATTTGTAAAGCTTGCTTCCACACAACCAAGCAATGAGCATATGCATGCTGTTAAAATTTATGGGGAAGTGCTTCTGGGATTAAGGGACACGGGTGCTGAGATTTCTGTGATCAGGAGGGACCTGATCCAGGAGAAGGATTTGTTGCCAGGTAAAATGGCAGAATTAGAGCTGGTGGGAGGTTACAAAGTCCTTGCACCTTTAGCTAAAGTACACATGCAAACTCAGGATTTGCAGGCTGAACTGACGGTTGCAACGGTGGCACACAATTTTGCACCGTTTCTACTGGGGAATGATTTCTTTAATGTGGCAGAATCTGTCCCAGGGTTGGTTAGCAGTGAGAAGGAATCTTGTGCTAAAAGCCCCGGGGGGGGGGTGAAGTCACATGGACTGCTGGGGGAATAGGAGGGTGTCTCTTAGATTCCTCTGCAGCAGTAAAGGATGCAGCTTCGGGGGCAGGGATGGTTGTAGCCAGTTCCTGTAACCCTGGGTCTCAAGGGAAGTTCCAGAGGGAGGGTCTGGACGAAGCCAGCTCCTGTCCCATAATCATCTCCCCGGGGGAGGGGGATGTACCACCTTGTAACAGGGGGGCCACCACAGCTGCTGACTGCCAGGAAGTTGCAGGTCAGCAGGGGGCAGGGCCTGCCCTGGGGTGCACAGAGACATGTGTCGCGGAGGTGGAAGTTGGGGTCCTGGTGACTGCTGCGGTGGGAACAGACCCCAAGGACTCTGTAGCTGGGTGCCAGCCCAACCCGAGTGAAAGGGGGGGGGGATTTTGCTGGCCAGTGAAAGGTCTGTCATAGCTGGTAGCTGTAAGGCCACAGCTGGAGCAGGGTCACCTTCCCTTTTGGGGGACAGAAGAGTGTCTGGCCCAGAGGGGAGCCCAGAGAAGGAAGCCCAGATGGAAGGTGAGGGGGGGGCCAGAGAGTCTGCCCACCTTTTGTAGGGAGGGACTTGGTGAAAAGTCTGCATTTAAAATGCCAGCCCTCTCTCTTGTAGATCAGGTTTTAAGGGAAACCTGGGGGTCAAGTCTCCTGGGGAGGGGGGTCAATCCAACTGACCTGTTGGAAACAGAAAGTGGGGTGCCCAAAGGGGTACAGAGCACCCCATTGAAAGAGGTTGTTCTTGCCACACTTGTAAGAGATGAAACTCTCTCTCCAAGACGGGAGGGGGGGGGGAATCTCTGCATGGGTGAAACTCCACAAGGGAGTGGTGTCCAGCCCAGAGAAATTCTAGAGGGAGGGGCCGAGGGCAGGCATGGTTGTAGTACACCCTTTCCTGGCCAAAGACCCAAACACATGCCTGAATTAGAAGCTTTCCCCAAAGAGGCAGAGGAATCTGCATGAAAGTGTCTACCAGAGGGCACAGAGAACTGGGAAAATGCAATAGACGCTAAACAAGTCAAATTGAGTGAACGAAGCCTGTTCACCGTAGATTTGCTGTTAACCTTGTGTTTTTTGCTAATACACCTCGGGAATAAAGCAAAGGAATTCATACTGGTGGTAAACCCTTTAAAGATGTGGGACATGCCTGATTGGAAAAAACTGTTGTACATGCTAGGGATGGTGACAAGACAGCCCCACCAGCATGTTACTTTTCAGCCCATACCTGTAAAAAACAGCAAAAGCATAACAGGCCCATGCTGCTGTGTAGAAGGGGAAACTGAGGCAGACCGCCTCATGGCATTGGTGGCTAAATGCCAAGACACCTCCACTTTAACAGATATTGCTGTCTGCATTCTGTTAGCAATACTACACCCCAACCTGTTTTCAGGCATCTGGGGACCAGGAACCTCAAAATGGACTAAAACCCCTAGGAATGACATATGGTTTCAAGGTACTGAAAAGAAGTGTGACCAAAGACAAACAGAAATTTTACAGGTACTGCCTCCGACATGGACAGTGTCCAAGTCTCTGGCAGTAAGTTCAGGGGGAGGGTGTGACAGCGTACCCCATAAGGCTTTATGGGTGGGGGGGGTGTGCTTATAAATGTATGTATGATATAACTGGATTAGGGTTTTGCTGCATATGCCATGTAACATATCTATGTAAAGGTTATGATCTACTGGTTATGTTCATCCTAGTTGTATGCAGTCACCATTCGTGTGTTCAAAGTTATGTATACTTGCTTGATTTCTAAGTAAGCTTTGTGAGGCATTTGGTCAGCTTCTTTAGGAAGGAATTCGCAAGGTTAAGTACCCGATTGGGAAGCATTTGGGGAACAATGCATCTTGGAATGCTCCAATCCACATAAGAAGTCTTCCTGGAGACATGCAAGATACCATGTGGACAATGGCTTCTGCCTGTAAAGACTGAGTCATGCATGGACATGTGACTTGCCCAGGTGACTCCAGAACTCCATCTTGGAGCTGGACTTTGCATAGGAGTGAGGAAGGGGGTCTCCACCCACAAGAGAGAGTCTATTTAAACCCGTGGGCGACCCCTCCATTTTGTCTTCAGCTGGCTAAAGAAGGAGCCTCTCCACCCCCCCAGGGTACTTGAAGGAAACTGGAACAAAGGANCGGCAATTCAGACTCTGGGTCTGTGTTGGAGCAGACGGGTGTGTCTGGCTTCAGCGAGACAGGGTGCTGGAGTCTTGAGCTGGCAGGGAAAACAGGAACAGAGGTAGCCTTTGCACATCAGTTGGCAGCTCCCAAGGGGGTTTCTGTGATCACAACCCGTCACAGTAGTACATAAACATTTATGTATAGTTCCACAGAAAAGAGACACATTACTTGTTTCGTATATTTTGCTCACATATCTCAGGTACCAATACCCCAAACAAACACAACAAAAAAGATAGTTGTAGTGTAAGGACATTTATGATGTGCTCATGTGTATACATATTAACAGTCATAGCCAATCCCCTTCTCTTATTATGCTTGTGTTGCTTGTCTTTGTTATGGAGTTTTCTTATACTTCAGCCTCTCCATACAAGTATATTTTATATGGAAACATTATTACTCCATCAGATACTGATTACATCTACATTTTAAAAAAAGAGATACTATAGTTCAACTAGTGCAGAATGGATACAATGTCCTACTAGATTATTTTAAATATTGAATTAGTTTATTTACTAGAAAGGAACAGCTTAATCTGCAAGAAGACATTATGTCATTAATACTGTACTGCATTCTTGTGATACTGCTGTTTTGGTGCTCATATTAGAAAAACAGGCCTTTGTAGTTACTTTCAACTCCACCCCACCCAAACCTTATAATAAGAACTGTTTATAGAGCCAGAACTAAATAAATGTGACAACTAGTGTACGACACCTGAAAACATATTGCTGGCAAATTAGAGGCTTCTGGCTTAAAGACTGCTTTAAAGGTTATACAAAATAGGAGGAGAAGAGGTCAGTATCATGAGGCTGGGGAAGATTTATAAATAGCTCATGACAGAGCAGCAGTACCTAAACAGGGTATCAGTGAACAGTCTGTGGTTTTAGAAACAGAAAAGAAAGTGAACAATCTGACTGTCAGAATGAAATGTGAAGACTACGTTGTTGCCTCAGAAAGTTACAGGGGGGATTTCCACTTCAGTTCTTTCATTCCCATGGCGTGGATGATTTAAGTACCACAGCAAAACACGGTGTAGCTTTCAAGGATATCAGTAGCATTTTCAAATGTATGGTAAGGGTTACTGATGTATGAACTTTCTAAGAGGAATTCCTGCATAAATGTTTAACCTAATTGACAAAATGAGTTAACCACACAATTTATCTGTAAACAAATAAATGCCATTCTCTTTCCCTTTGCTGCCACTACTTCTTTACTACGGGCTTGTCTATACTACAAAATTAGGTTGACTTACGTTAGGTCGACCTACAGCCACTGCAGTAATTACATCAGCTGTTGGTGTCCACCCTACCCTCCTCCTGTTGGTGTGCGTCCTCACCAGGAGCGCTTGCACCTACTGAAGTGGGGTATTGTGGGGTACTGACAGGGCCACACACTCCAGCTGACAGCCACGCGGCTCACAGCTGGAGCCTCACACCCCCACGCTGGAGCTGACAGCCACAGCTGTGAGCCAGGCGCAGCTCAATTTCACAGCAGGGAGCCTACCAGCAGTGAATTTGGCATTCTTGTCAGTTTCCTGGATGCTGCTATTTCACATTTCTTCTCCGGCTCCTGCTGTCAACCCACGGCGGGTTCACAGCTGGAAACCCCTCTTCTCCCCCAACCCTCTCCCCCCCCCAGTTCTCGAGCTGACTGCCAGGAGCTGGAGACCAAATGTGAAATAATAGTAGCCATGAAACTGACAAAAATACCAATTTCACGGCTGGTAGGCTCCCTGCTGTGAAATTTGTCAGCTGTAGGGTGCTCCCACTGTGAACCCTGGGGTGGGGGTTGCGGTGGCTGCTACTGCCTCCTGGAGAGGGTTTGGGGGAGGAAGAGGAGAAGCCAAGCCTGGCCACCTCACGGTGAGGGATTGGGCGGGAGAGGAGACCCCAAGCAGGGCAGCGGACAGGCTCAGGCTTTCCTTCCCCCACCCCCTAATCTGTCACCAGGAGGCGGCAGTGGGGCTCTGGGGTGTCAGTTCCGGGGTGTCAGTCCTAATGGCAGGGGTCCAGCTGTGAGCCCCCATGCAGGGCTGATAGCCAACAGGCAATGTCAATAACAGTGTCTACTCTACACAGACAGTGCATCGCCCTAACTACATCAACTTAAGTGCTATGTGTCTTGCAGAGGCAATGTTATTAGGTCGATGTAGTGGGTGACTTACATCGGCAGGAGCACCATTCCAGTGTAAACACTTATATAGTTAGGTCAATGTAATCTGCCTTACATTGACCTAACTCTGTAGTGTAGACTAGGCCTACCTCTTTTATCCTTAGTCCTGGTCTACACCTAAAACTTAGGTCAACCTAGCTACATCACTCAGGGGCATAGACACCAATCAGCCAAAGGAAGAAATCTTCTGACCTAAATACCGCTTCTTGAGGGGGTAGATTAACTACAGCAAGGGGAAAACACCTTCCATTGCTCTAGAAAGTGTCTACACTACGGTGCTACAGTGGCACAGCTACAGCGCCATCACTATGACACTGCAGCATCTGTAGCTTAGACAAGCCCTTAGTTTTGGAAGGCCTAGCAGTCTGCTGCTTTCACAGTTGATACTGATGCCTCTAATTGGCTGAGTGCCACATACTGTTGTATGTAGAAAGCTGGTCAGCAGAAGGTTGATTTCAGATTATTTAGATTATTTTTCAATATTTTCTGCAGTCTAGTCAAATGCAGTTGCTTCTGATGTAAATCTGTTCATTGAACCAATAATGCTTCTTTACTGATGCCAGGACCATTGACATTGTGTGTAGTGATCATATTATAATGCTGTGTTTTTTTTCCACTTTCAATTATCATAACTGAAAAGAGAGGTAGTTTCTTGGTAGAACAAAATGCAAAGCCTATCTAGATAGGCCTCAGTGAGAAAATGTGTCAATATCAGACAATAACAGTCAAGACTTTAAAAATATAAATAAACTACAGATTAATCAATGGATTTTAATTATTGAAGCACTAGTTTTAATCTGAAATGCCATCATCCCTAAAATATCAGTAGTCAATGTTTAGAAGTCCTCTCCACAATCAAGTTTACAACATTTCACATTAGGAAAAGCCTGCAGGATTGTGTCAAACTCTTTTGTCACCACTTCTGAGTTGAGGGCCTCTGACAGGGATGGTAGAAATGAGGGATCACATTTTGTGATTGACTTCTCTCCTTTGGAAGTCAGAAATCTTTTCCAATGAATGGGGATGATTCAGTTTCCAGTGCCTTTCATGAATGCTAATATGTACCTTTTCTGATTTCAAATAACAAAAAAACGCTAACTAGAACATCAAATGTTGTTGTGTGGCAGATTTACGAGAATCCAAGGAGAATCTGTAATTGGTACTTAGTTATATTGCTTCTGCAGTCTTTAATACATTTTCAAGCATTTTTTGTTGTTTTTGCTTGAATCTGGGATGACAGGTAGTTATTTTAACTAATTTGTGTTTCTATGGAAACCCAGTATTTGCAGTGACAGTATTACTGTATGCTCTGTAATCCTCCCCTGTGGCTTCTAGCCAAGGTGGTAACTTAATAATTCATGAGCACTAAGCCTGAATTTGTTGGAAAGCAAACTGTGTTGCTTGGAGCTGTTTTTCATAGCCAAACTCATTTCCCTCACAAATTTGGGGTTCTTTTCTCCAAGATGTCTTTTTAAAGTACACTCCATAAACCAGACCAAAGCACTTTTATAGACTTGTTTTTGAAACTGGGGTTACTGCAGGTCATTTTAGCAAGGCAGCTGATGACAAAAAGAGAATGTAAACACTTGCGTGAAAATGAAGATTTTAACAACATTCTGTGAATCATATTTCCTTTTAATGGCCACCATAATTTAGTCAAACAATTTTTAAACTAGGAGAACAGCGGAGGTGATGCTTCTGGCTGTGAATGTGTGGAGGAAGGTGAGTCTCCTGTTCCTTGAGTGACTTCTGTTGGCTTATTAGAGACAATACTAAGTACTAAAGATTGTTCAGAATAGTGTGGCGCCATAAAGTCTAGGTTAAGGGGTTGGGTACGTTTGTAAATGGAATGTGAGCTCTTCATAAAGACACAGTTTTCAGAGTAGCAGCCGTGTTAGTCTGTATCAGCAAAAAGAACAGGAGTACTTGTGGCACCTTAGAGACTAACAAATTTATTTGAGCATAAGCTTTCATGGGCTACAAGTTAGCTCTCGTCCCCTAACGTCCCTACTCTACTTGCGCTACATTGATGACATCTTCATCATCTGGACCCATGGAAAAGAAGCCCTTGAGGAATTCCACCATGATTTCAACAATTTCCATCCCACCATCAACCTCAGCCTAGACCAGTCCACACAAGCGGTCCATTTCCTAGACACTACTGTGCTAATAAGCGATGGTCACATAAACACCACCCTATACCGGAAACCTACTGACCGCTATACTTACCTACATGCCTCCAGCTTCCATCCAGGACACACCACACGATCCATTGTCTACAGCCAAGCTCTAAGATACAACCGCATTTGCTCCAATCCCTCAGACAGAGACAAACACCTACAAGAGCTCTATCAAGCATTCTTAAAACTACAATACCCACCTGCTGAAGTGAAAAAACAGATTGACAGAGCCAGAAGAGTACCCAGAAGTCACCTACTACAGGACAGGCCCAACAAAGAAAATAACAGAACGCCACTAGCCGTCACCTTTAGCCCCCAACTAAAACCTCTCCAGCGCATCATCAAAGATCTACAACCTATCCTGAAAGATGATCCCTCACTCTCACAGATCTTGGGAGACAGACCTGTCCTCGCTTACAGACAGCCCCCCAACCTGAAGCAAATACTCACCAGCAACCACACACCATACAACAAAAACACTAACCCAGGAACCTACCCTTGCAACAAACCCCGCTGCCAACTCTGTCCACATATCTATTCAAGTGACACCATCACAGGACCTAATCACATCAGCCATGCCATCAGGGGCTCGTTCACCTGCACATCTACCAATGTGATATATGCCATCATGTGCCAGCAATGCCCCTCTGCCATGTACATTGGCCAAACCGGACAGTCTCTTCGCAAAAGAATAAACGGACACAAATCTGACATCAGGAATCATAACATTCAAAAACCAGTAGGAGAACACTTCAACCTCTCTAATCACTCAGTGACAGACGTTAAGGTGGCAATTTTGCAACAGAAAAGCTTCAAAAACAGACTCCAACGAGAAGCTGCTGAACTTGAATTAATATGCAAACTAGATACCATTAACTTAGGTTTGAACAGAGACTGGGAATGGCTCAGTCATTACACTAATTGAATCTATTTCCCCATGTTGAAGTAGCCTCACACTTTCGTGTCAACTGTCCAAAATGGGCCATCTTGATGATCACTTCAAAAGTTTTTCTCCCCTGCTGTTAATAGCTTCTCTTAATTAATTAGCCTCTTACAGTTGGTATGGCTACTTCCACCTTTTCATGTTCTCTGTATGTATAAATATCTTCTTACTGTATGTTCCATTCTATGCATCCGAAGAAGTAGGCTGTAGCCCACGAAAGCTTATGCTCAAATAAATTTGTTAGTCTCTAAGGTGCCACAAGTACTCCTGTTCTTTTTATAAAGACAGTGTCATCCTGAACATACCCTTTGCCCTACATGACTCATTCTCTCTCACACACATGTTGTGCTGGCTGAGGATTAGATGACTTGATCATGTTCCCTTCATCCTATGGAGAGGAGGAAGATTGTAATATTGGGTCATGTCAGACAGCAGTTGTGAGAAATTGAATAGACTTTTCTAGAAGAGATTTCAGAGTGGTAGCCGTGTTAGTGTGTATCAGCAAAAACAACGAGGAGCACTTGTGGCACCTTAGAGACTAACAAATAAATTTGTTAGTCTCTAAGGTGCCACAAGTACTCCTCGTTGTTTTTTCTAGAAGAGAGTGGCCTAAAATAGCAAATCTAAAAGTTAAATACTAATAATAGAAAATGCACTATTATATTTACTGTAGGGAACAGTCGTAAACTGACTCCTGAGAAATGTACTAATATCTCTTTTCCAAATCTAATTTTTGAGCTAGTGAAGGTTTTGCCTTTTAAAGTGGGGCAGATAACATATACTCATGCTTCAGCATATTTGACAAAAGGGAACCTTTAAATGAAAATAAACTGTTTCCCTGATTCTGCAATGAGATGTCTGGAGATGGCCTTCTGCAGAGCCCCAGTAATTTTTTAATGGACATCAACACTGAAGCCTTACTTTGTCATCTTTTGCTATAGTAGATATTTGTGCTTTCATTAGAACATCATCTCCTTCTTTTGTATCATTTAGGCAGCGTCAATCCTGTATTAATGACATCAGGAGATGACTGGGGTGTCACTGGAAGTAGTTTATGATTTTATTGTGGAGTTAGGTAGTCCTTTTTAAACACAAATATTTTTGTTAGTTGGCAAATGTGATAAGAAAAATGTAGTAAAAGCATCTGAATAATAAATGGGTCTAAGATTTAGTACAAGATCATCACTAACTCTACATAGGTGTGCAAGAGAGTAAGGGGGAGTAAAGATGGAGCCTTAGCTCTGCCCCTCCAACTTCATAATGTCCCAATTACTTGTGTCAATGCACTGGGAAACCATACACTGTGCTAGTTCAGTGTATTTCCTCCCCAAAGGCAGGGAAAAACTGAGTCACAATCAGCTTCCCAGACTGTACCTTGGACAGCACAACTACATGCTGCCCTTGCTTAGGGCAAACCATAAAGTGATAATCTAGGCCCTATTTTGTTACATCTGAAAGTTTGCTCTAAACTAAATGTCCTCCTTTAACTAGGCCTCTACTTGCTTATACACATTCAGATTAGCAAGAGAGTAACTGTTGGTGCATCCCATAGGGACATATATTGACACCAGTAAATTCCTAATAAGATTCCAGAAGCTTGAAAAGCTGGCTGTCAATGAGATACTTAATCCCAATTCCAGAAGAAAGGCAGTCATGAATAAGAATCAAGATTACAGCAAGATAGATGGAAAAAAGGGTTGTGGCAATAACACAGACCTGCTTAACAGTGTAGATGGTGAACGGGTCCCTCTTCATCCCATTACAGAGGACGGTGGCGATCATCTCATCATGAAATATCCTGAGAACACGAATGAACTTCAATGGAAAACTGAACCTAGACAGCATCTTCCATAATGCTTCACGACAGATGGAATCAAAGGCCTTAAGTCAATAAAGGCCATAAACAACGGCTGGTGGTATTCTCTACACTTCTCTTGAATCTGTCGTGCAACAAAAATCATGTCAGTGATGCCTCAAGACAGTTTGAACCCACACTGGGATTCCTGAAGGATGTCTTCAGCAAGAGGGAGGAGATGGTTCTAAAGAATGCGAGCAAGGATCTTCCCGGCAATGGAGAGGAGGGATTTCTAGGGTTAGGATTCCTATGGGTAGGGTTCCCTGCCCTAGAGCTGGGGTTCCAATGGGTAGGGTTTCCCAGCCTAGGGTTAAGGGTTCCTATGGGTAGGGTACTTGGAGCTAGGGTGAGGGTTCCTATGGGTAGAAAGCTTGGAGCTAGGCTTAGGGTTTCTGTGGGTAGGGTGCTTGGAGCTAGGGTTTGGTTCTAGGGTTGGAGATAGGTTTAGGGATCCTATGGGTTGGGCTTCCCATCCTAGAGTTAGGGTTTTTTTGGCTTGGATACTTGGAGCAAGTATTAGGGTTTATATGGGTAAGGTACTTAAAGCTAGGGTGAGGATTCCTGTGGGTAGAGAGTACTTGCAGCTAGGGTGAGGGTTCCTATGAGTAGGGTACTTAGACATATGATGTGACTAGCCTGCTGGAGGCCTCACTGCCCTGCCACACCCCGTCCCAGAAAAGGGTAGGGTGCTCGGAGCTAGATTTAGGGTTCCTATGGGTAGGGTGCTTGGAACTAGATTTAGGAGGCTGAGGGAACTGGGGTTATTTACAGTGATGAGCTGCCAAAATCTTTACAACCGGTTTCCTCCTCACCCCACAAGGGGGTCGTGGCCCGCCCCCGCCCCCCGGGACTCCTGCCCCATCCAACCCCCCGTGTTCCTTAATGCCCCCCCCCGGGACCCCTGCCCCATCCACCCCCCTTCCCTGTCTCCTGACTGCCCCCCGCTGCCCCATCCAACCCCTCCTCTCATTCCTGATGGCCCCCCGGGACCCCTGCCCCATCCAACCACCCCTTCTCCCTGTCCCCTGACCGCCCCTGGAACCCCTGCCCCTGACTGCCTCCCACCACCCCATCCAACCCCCCCCCCCTTCCTGACTGCTCCCCCGGGACCCTTGCCCCCATTCAACCCCCCTGTTCCCCGCCCTCTGACCGCCCTGAACCCTATCCACCCGCCCCCGAACTCTCCTGCCCTATCCAACCCCCCCCGCTCCCTGCCCCCTTACTGCACTGCCTGGAGGTGACTGGCATCTCTGCCTCCCTGGGCCTGAGCGCGAATCCGCCGCACCGCTTCTCTGCCCTCTGCCCTGATTCGTGGGAAGCGGGGGGGGAGGGAGAGAAACGGGGCAGAGCATTCAGGGGAGGAGGCGGAGCGGAGGTGAGCTGGGGTCGGGGGCAGGGCGGGGAGCTGGAGGACCCACGGGGTCGGCCTAAGGCGCCACTTTTGGATAATGTGCTCAGGGGGAGCGGCCGCTCCCCCTGCTCCCACCCTAGCTACGCTCCTGGGTCACTTCAACTTACCTGTTGTTACATTTTAGAAGCCCTTTTAGAACCGGTTGTCCCGCGCAGGACAACCGGTTCTAAAAGGGCTTCTAAATTTAACAACCGGTTCCCGCGAACCGGTGCGAACCGGCTCCAGCTCACCACTGGTTATTTAGTCTGCAGAAGAGAAGAATGAGGGGGGATTTCATAGCAGCCTTCAACTACCTGAAGGGGGGTTCCATAGAGGATGGAGCTCATCTGTTCTTAGTGGTGGCAGGTGACAGAACAAGAAGCAATTGTCTCAAGTTGCAGTGGGGGAGGTCTAGGTTGGATATTAGGAAACACTATTTCACTAGGAGGGTGGTGAAGCACTGGAATGGGTTACCTAGGGAGGTGGTGGAATCTCCATCCTTATTGGTTTTTAAGGCCAGGCTTGACAAAGCTTTGGCTAGGATGATTTAGTTGGTGTTGGTTCTGCTTTGAGCAGGGGATTGGACTAGATGACCTCCTGAGGTCTCTTCCAACCCTAATATTCTATGATTCCTATGGGGTAGGGCTCCCCACCCTACTGTTACAGCTCCTATAGGTAGGTCTGTCCCTCCTTGAGTTAGGGTTCCTATGGGTAGGGTACTTAGAGCTAGAATAAGGGGTTCTTCTTCGAGGAGTGTCCCTGTGGGTGCTCCACTTTAGGTGCCTTGGCACCCTGTGCTTGTAATCGGAGATTTGTAGCAGCAGTGCCCCGGTTGGCCGCGCACGGGTGGCAGCCGTCTCACACTGCTCCAAGTGGCCACTTAGCGTGCGCAGCCAACCATCACTCAGTTCCTTCTCTACTGCCTTTGGCTTGAGTCGGAGCGACAGCAGCGCCCTTCTATCTCATAAATTGCTTATATTCCCAGATTTATTTATCCTTTTTGCCGGTTTTCTTCTGTTTTCCCATCCTTATTTACCCATTAAAAATACTATTTCATTTGTCCCCCCCCCTCCCCCTCCCGCCACCAGCAGGTCTCCGCCAAAGTGACTGAACTACAACTGTTTCTCTGCTATATTGTGTTCCTTTCCTAAGGTAGGGTCATAATATATGCCTCTATCTGTAATAATGTATTGATTTATCAGTTCTTCATTCTGACGAAAATTAAGAATATTAATATTAACCAAAATCTCCAGTGTCCAAGCCTGGAATCTCAAGCAGAATAAAATTGGACAGGATTTATCAGTTTTTTAGACTGATTTCTTTATTTAAAATAGTAATTTTACTATTTCTCTGCTATATTGTGTTCCTTTCCTAAGATAGGGTCATAATATATGCCTGTATCTGTAATAATGTATTGATTTATCAGTTCTTCATTCTGAAGAAAATTAAGAATATTAATATTAACCAAAATCTCCAGTGTCTAAGCCTGGAATCTCAAGCAGAATAAAATTGGACACGATTTATCAGTTTTTTAGACTGATTTCTTTATTTAAAACTCCTAAAATGCACAGCTTCTCTGAGTGTTTATTAACTTCTCCCAGAAACTCTCTCTCTAATTTTAGACTTCTTGGTTTTATGAACATTATCCTTGATTTTCTAGGTCAGAAACTTTAGAGGTATAGGTGAAGTCTAGGAATTAGTATCTGTCAGATTACAAAATTAGTTTATTGACTTTGGCTCCATTTTCCAAGTCCCATGCAGGAAAAAAACTCTGAAGATTTTTTCAAATTTTGCACTTTCATTTATATACTCCTTCAAACTCCTCCATCACCACCATGCTAATTTTCATGCAGACTAATCCAAGTTGCACCTCTTTATGCTGTGGTTATGCTGACGGATGAGATAATTCGACTCCGTGTAGCAATCACTTCTTTTGATGGCATGAGTCACAGAAAAAAACAGCACCAGTTCTTACTGTGATTTATTAATTATGGATGTCATGTAAGGCCAGTGTCATGACCAAAAGAAATCAGCAGAAAGAGTTAGCAAAATTATATGGTAAATGCTGTAAGAATTCTGCAGAAACTTTTAGACCTCCGATTCTGAGCCTCCCTTTTATTTGCATTTATTTCTTTTGGAGTATAAGTATGATGCTGTCCTAAGGACACCCAGAACTGTAAGCCAGTATGTTACCCCTCTGCCTCAGCCAGGGAGAACTTTGCTGAGGCTTAAACTGTGTGTCATCTCCCTGCCATGCCAGACTGTCTGCCTCAACAGCAAATTCCTTGAGACTCTGTCAGTCTTAATCTTGCCTTGCAGGTAATAATCAGTGAACCCCAGTTCCTGAGTTCCCTGGAGACGTGTCTCTGAAGTTTATTAATAAAGAACAGAGATTTAAGTGATACTAAGCAAGAGAAAAAGAGACAGATATAGTTACAAACAAAACAAAACAGGCTTTCTAGTGCCTAAAACTTAACTTTAGCAAGTTACATTTTTGCATAACCAGTTTTCTCACTTACATTAGGTTACCAGCATCTCCAGCCACTGGCATGGATGTTACCTTTCTTTCCTTTTTCATTTTTTAGTTACAGTATTCTTCTTGTTTATAAATTAATTATTGTTTTTTCATTGACCTGTCAGTTACAAGGTTTTGATAGTATTATTAAATAAACTTCTGGAACCTGACAAATTCTGAAAACAAAAAATACAGGTAATAGTGGTTATAATAGGCTCCCACTCATATTCTCTACAGTTAGGGAATCTTTGTTTTATATATTATAATTCTGTTACTATTTACTCCAAAGCCCATTGATGGCTGAGGCAGTTGTTGGCCATAGCACCTCGTCAATTCAGGGCCGCCCGGGGGGGGGAGGGGTAAATGGGGCAATTTGCCCCAGGCCCTGCAGGGGCCCCGGCCCCGCCTCCCCCCATCCCCCGGTGCCTCAGCGCGCCGTGTCAGGAGCGACCGTGGACAGCGCTGCAGTGGCGTGGCTCCGGCGGGGCCTGAGCTCCTCCCACTGAGTCAGAGCCGCGTGGTAAGGGGGCGGGGCTGCAAGCTCCGGTCCCACCGGAACCACGCCACTGCAGCGCTGTCCAGGGGCCAGGGCAGCTCCTGGACGCGGCGCACTGAGGCTCCGAGAGAGGGGAGATGTGGCGGTAACCCAGGAGCGGCCCTGGACAGCGCTGGGGGGGCGGTCAGGGGACGGGGAACGGGGGGTTGGATCGTGGGCGTTCCGGGGGTCTGTCAGGACTCGGCGGGGTGGTGGATAGGGGTCGGGGCAGTCAGGGGACAGGGGAGGTTGGTGGGGGGGGGGGTCCCGGGGTGGGGGTTGGGGGGGGGCGGTGAGGGGACAAGGAGCAGGATGGGTCAGGGATTCTGAGGGGGGCAGTCGGGGGGCAGGAAGTGGGTGGGGGTCAAATAGGGGGCAGGGCCAGGCTGTTTGGGGAGGCACAGCCTTCCCTACCCTAAAGCTCATTCAGCAGTTTGAGGCTTGCAGACACCTATTTAACACAATGAGCCAAGCTGTCATCTTTTCCCTTAGGGCTACCATCCCTTTCACTTCTCAAATGCCAAATTGTAGTCTAAATTTAATTTCAGTGCCATAGGGAGATTCATGTCAGGGGAGGGTAGCTACATTTAAAATTAGCCACTTTAGATTAACAGTGATAGAGCCAAGAGAGCCATGGGGGAGGGATCACATGAGAAGAGCAATATCATACACCACCTACCTCCTTCCCAACCCTACCAAGGGAGACCCCCCTCCCCTGCATTCCCCGAGGCTCCAGAGGGGTTAATTCAGTGGTTCTCAAACTTTTGTACTGGTGACCCCTTTCACATAGCAAACCTCTGAGTGTGACCCCCCCCTTATGAATTAAAAACACTTTTTTATATATTTAACACTATTATAAATGCTGGAGGCAAAGCGGGGTTTGAGGTGGAGGCTGACAGCTCGCGACCCCCAGTAATAACCTCGTGACCCCCTGAGGGGTCCCGACCCCCAGTTTGAGAACCCCTGGGTTAATTTAATTTTAGCACCCTGTGTCCATTCACATGCATGTGCTATTTTGAGCATTTCAGTTTTCACAACATAGGCTCATCCCAGATTCTGGAACAAGCTCAAATGCTCAGTTCGTGGAGTATGTACATAAGCTATACTAAAGACAAACCCACAGTAACCGTCTCCAGTTTGTGAGGGACCCCATGGAGCCAGTCTCTAGGAAACAGATAAATTCATGGAAGTTAAGTCCATTAATGGCTATTAGCCAGGATGGGTGTCCCTAGCCTCTGTTTGTCAGAGGGTGGAGATGGACGGCAGGAGAGAGATCACTTGATCATTACCTGTTAGGTTCACTCCCTCTGGGGCACTTGGCATTGGCCACTGTCGGTAGACAGGATACTAGCCTGAATGGACCTTTGGTCTGACCCAGTATGGCCATTCTTATGTTCTTATGTTCTAACCTAAATGAACCCAAAGTTATGGAGACAGATATGAATCAAGGAAGCCAGCAGAGTATCAGAAACCTGGAAAAATCACACAGCGGATGGGCTCAGGCGTTTGGTCACAACCTGAGGTGATTCAAATGTTTTGGATTTTTTTTAAGCAGAATTTTTTTATTGTTTCTTTAAACAATCAAACACAGCAAGCAGCAAATATTTGGCCACACACTTCTGAAACCCCAAACCATGTTCAGGTTTTGGCAGAGTAATTTCAGCTTTTCAATTAAAAAAACCACAACAAATTTTGAAGGAAAGCAGACATTGTTCGTGATTTTTGTCTGCTTTTTAAAAACCCCTAGTTTTCGATCCAAAAAAAGTTTTGACGGAAAATATTTGTCCAACCTTTTTAATGAGCTTTAGTGCCTTTTAGCACTAGCTGATGCTGAGAACCAGTGATACCTTGTAAAAGTGACTTGAAAAGAAGTTTTCTCAAAACTGGGTTTGTGCCGAGATGTGGAAGGTTTTTAAATGTTTATTTTTCCCAGGGCTGCCCAGGGGGCGGGGGCAAGTGGGGCAATTTGCCCTGGGGCCGCAGGGGCCCCCACGAGAATATAGTATTCTGTAGTATTGCAACTTTTTTTTATGGAAGGGGCCCCCAAAATTGCTTTGCCCCAGGTCCCCTGAATCCTCTGGGCGGCCCTGCGTCAATTAAAGGGAAATTAAGATTGGAAAGTCAAACACTCAAAAGTTAGGAAATGCTGGAAATTAAGATTGCCCATACAATCTTCATTTGGCTCCCTTGTGTGTATGCATTATGATAGTGTTTAATTATATGATCACATACTATTTTTCCACAGACTCCTGCCTTATTCAGTTCAGAGGCTGGACAGTGTTCCCTGAATGGGTTCCTAACTTTTGAATGTGTGGCTTTGCCATCTTATTTTTCTGTTAACATAGTTTCTTTACTATAATTTCCTACACATGCATGATAATTCTTCACCCCTCTGGATTTGAGTGAGACTGACTCTTCCTTCTCCACCATGTTGTCTGGACAGTAGCATGGGGAGCATTGAGAGCACAGGAGAGACAGTCTCCTTGCTATCAATTCTGGTGCCTGAGCCTGCAGCAGTCAGGGAGAGCAAGTGCATGGAAAGTACTACTCAGCCGTTGAATCTCCAGCTATTTGGAGCATGATCAGTAGCTACGTGGGGGTGGTGCATGCACAGTTCAACTGGCACATAGGAGCTGTGAGATGATGGAGTAATCCCCTGCCAAATTTAAAGTCCCTGCTCCAAAGCCTGGAGGCACTAGAGCATCTCAACAAAACAGCTGGAAGAATTTTTTTTAATATGGGCAAAACAATCTATTATTCCAAATATTGCTTTCAGAAACAACTGATCTATGAAACTTTTCAAAAAATTCAGCCTGAGGCAGACAACTAACATGGAAAATTTCAGCCTGAACAATCTGTTTGGCAAAGTTGTAAGCAAATGAAAACAATCTTATAACAGAAAAAGTTGGGAAACCTTGAATATAGATGTTGTTACCTGCACTCCCTGTAATAAGTAGGCATTGATGAGAAAATTGGTTTAACAGCTCAGAGCATGGAGCACAAACATCTTAAGCCAATCAAATACAGAAAGCACAGCATTAAGAATGGTCATCTTTATTGGAATTATTACCTTCTGAGAAGTTATAGCAGTATAGAGATGGCACACAGCTCTATTGATCCATGAACACATATGGCCAAATCACTACCACCAAGGTGTCCCAGTGCTTGGATAAGCTCTGTCTTTGGAAGAAGAACAGCTAATTGAAGCTGAATCCAGGCAAGATAGAGGTTATTCTGGTGGGCAGAGGAAAGCACTTTTAAGAGTTTGCTGCTGCAGTGCAGTCTCCTTTGGTTGAAGGTACATACCCACAATTGGTCAATTCATTTTGTATTTTTGGCATGCTCCTCGATTCCTCACTGATACTAAGCTCTCCCATAGTGAAAGCATTACTTGCTGATACTGCTATCTCCAGTTGGCTAGAAGACTGCCCCATCCTGGCGAATGGTGACAGGCCTCAGTTATTCATGGCTTTGCCACCTCTCAGCTGGACTATGGTAATACAACATACCTGGGCATGAGGCATTCTGCACTTGGGAAACTCCAACTGGTACAGAATGCTACAGCATGGCTTCTCAGAATACTGGCTATGGCAAACACATCAGACCTGTCCTTCTCTCCCTCCCTACACTGGCTTCCCATAGAATATCAAGTTCAAGGTCTTGGTCCTTATCTTCAAGATACTCAATGGCCTGTGCCCAGAGTGTCTAAAAGATCAACTAAAGCCCTGGGATGAAGACTATGTCAACAATTTTGCTCCTCTGGCACAATGAAACTTTCTACAATAAAAGTAAAGCTCATCTGTGCAGATAACAGAACTTTCTTGGGAGCTGACCCAAAACTGTGGAGTGAACTCCCACAGGAACCAGGGACTGTTACAAACCTCACCACTAAGAGCAAGGTGCATTTCTTTTACCTTGCCTTCTCTAACATAAACATATTGCTCTATGTGTGTGTTTGTATGTTTTTTAAAGAATCCAAAACAAAACATTCAACTACACACCCAATTCTCCCTTGGGAAGAGGATGAGAGAACATACCCATGTGAAACACTGCTGAAAGGCACTCAGGGCTAGATCCACAAAGGTATTTAGGCATCTAGTTGCCTCATTCAGCACCTAAGGACTAGTCTACACTAGAATCGCTACAGTGGCTCAGCTGTACTGATGTAGCTGTGCCGCTGTAGCGCTGCTACTGAAGACCCTAGTGCCGAAGGGAGAGAGTCTCTCCCACTGACATAGCACTGTCCACACTGGCGCTTAGGTCAGTTTAACTTGCATCACTCAGGGGGAGGCTTTTCCACACCCCTGAACAACTTCAGTTATACGGAAGTAAGCACTAGCATGTACAAGCTCTAAGTCTAAAATTTAGATCCTCAAAACCTCCATGCAGTTGCTACCTAACCCTGTGGACACCTAAATACCGTTGTGCCTTTGTTTCTGCTGTTTGTGCCTTTGTTTCCCCATGATGCCTAAAAATATGCTATTGAGCATGCGCACAGCCACCAAAGTCACGACGCCTGGGCACCCAGCTCATGCCTAAGTTCCAGTGTGATCCTGAAACTTGGCATTCCAACCCAGATCCTGAAAGGTATTTAGGCACCTAGCTCTTATTGATTTCAGATAGAGTCAAGTACCTATATACCTTGATAGATCTGGTCCTTTCTGCCTATCTTCCTTATGGGGCCTGGTCCAGTAGGTGTTCTCAGAGGCTTCCTAAAACCATGTTTATTGGATCAGGCTCTGCATAGATGGTGCTGGTGGTCCCTGCATCCCCTTTATAACCATATAACCTTTATCCCAATTGTTAGAGCACTCACCTAGGATGTGAGATACCCAGGTTCAATTTCCTCCTCTGGAAAGAAATTGGAGCAGGAATTTGAACCCAAATCTCCCATCTCATAGGAGAGTGCCCTAATCACTGAGCTATAGGATATTCTGACGTGGGTCTCCCTCAATCTCTCCTGTTGAAACTGTTCCACTTTGTATAAATAATTAAATTTATGTGGGTCTCCCACAACCTGTGTGAGTGCTCTAACCGTTGGGATAAAGGTTATATGGAGGCACCAAGACCACCTCCTGTTTGGCTTGTTTGTGAGGAAGGGCTTAGGTGCCTTAATTCTAGGGAGGTTTCATGGCTATATCCGAAGCAGAGATAGGCACCTCGCTGCAACCTGGATTTAGACACCTAACCTAATTTTTGGCTTATTGTGAATGTGCTTATTTACCGCGTGAAAGTTGGCAACTGTGCATTAGACAGCAGTGGAAGATTTGCATCCAGCAGTTACCAAAAAAAGGTTAAATTTTTTAGGTATTGGAACTCTTTATAATTTGGTGTGACAGGGTGTACCAGGTCCTTTGAGGCTTTGTGGTCCTACCACATCCTGCCCCAGGAAAGGAGCAGTGAAGGTGGGTCCTTCAGGCCTGCCTAGAAAGGCTGTAGGGAAGCAGCCAATCAGGGCTCAGTTAAAAGGAGCTGCTGGGCCGGTGCAGTTCAGTCCCTGGTTGAGACCAGAAGGCTGTGGAAGTCCTGGAAGATGGAGAAATTCTCCAGGCAAGGAGGCTTGGGGGAAGCCCTGCTCAAGCAAGAATATGACAGAAAATCTCTCCAGGCAAGGAGGCCTGGAAGAAACCCTGCACAAACAAGGAATGAGACAAATAGAACCCAAAGACTGTAACTTAAGGTAGAGTGAAGGTGATGGGACCAAGTGGGAAGCGGCCCAGGGAATAGCAGCAGCAACCAAGTAAAGGAAAGCAGTATATGGCTGCTGTCTATAAGGTCCCTGGGTTGGGACCTGGAGTAGTGGGTGGGTCTGAGACACCCCCCCCCCCCCCCCCCCCCCCCCCCCCCCCCCCCCCCCNAAGGGGATAAGACTCTATTAAAAGCCCCAAATAGGCCCAGGGACACGGCTAAAGACCCCGGAGAGGGCCAACCCTTTGTTGAATTTTGTTTCCCTCCCCACACCCCCACGAAGGGGACTGAAATTAAGGACTGACATGGCTGGAGAGCTGGGATACCAGAGAACAATTAAAGGCAAAGAGTCTCCAGGGAGAAAGCCCTGGGGGCGCTGCTTTATAACAGGACAGGGACAGACTTAAAGTTAGCCCAGAAGGGGCTGAGAACTGAGCCCAGAGGCAGGGCTGCAGATACCAACAAGTGCACAGTGATAGTCCTTGTTGGACATTTGTTACCGTGGAAGGGGTTCATCCATTTTAGACTATGTTTGACTTAGCCAGAGGGCTGAGCCACTGAAGACACACCTGACGAGGGCAACAGCCGACCGGGAGCATTGTGAACAGAGAGAGTGCAGGTTCACACCCAACTGACAGGCAGCGCTCAGGAGAGGTGAGTGCATCCTGTCACATTCAGTTTTAGTGAGGAGTAAACACAGTCTTAGAACCTCTGTTACAGAAGTAATCATCATGTGTTTGAGGGTCATGATGGCTATCTACAACAATCTTGATAGTTAATTCTAGGCCTTTTGAGATTTGCTGTTCTTTTCTTTGGAACTCAGATTTTTCTTATGAAACCAGTCAACCAGATACAAAGCATTATGGAGAAGATATGTGATATGAATTATAATTGCAAGAGAAATGAAAAAAATGTTTTCTCATATAACTGCAAGACTGCATAATAAAACTGGTTTAAGAATTAAAATAGCTGCATCTGTTGAGATAAGTCTGTGCAGAAGTGACCTAATAACTATTTTTTAAATCTTTCTGAAAAGTAATTTTGGGAGTATAGAAAAAGTCTCCTTTGTACAGGTCTGTCTCTTCTTACGCTGGGGTTACGTTCCGCGGTCAGCGCGTAAAGCGAAAACCGTGTATAGTCAAAATTACATTGAGTGTAATGGCGGGCAGAATCGCCCGCACTACAGAAACAGTATTTAAATTGTTATTTTTCTCTTTTTTGTTGTTGTTTTTTTCTTGTTTTTGCCGACCGTGTAAAGCTGAAATCGCACATGTTAAATGCGCCTAAGATGCGACAGACCTGTATAGTTCCTGTGGCTCAGGGAATGCATCTACTTTAAAAAAGCTATCAGTTCATTATTATCTCTTAAAATTAGTGCAGAACTTTAAAGCTACTGTAGTGTAATTCTTATCTGAAAAGTGACCATATAAAAATGTCACAGTATGCCTCTATTTATCCAGAGTCTGAGTTTGAGGAAATGCTCAGGTCCACAACTTGAGTTGAACCTATGTCCATCCTGGCTGTTGGAGACCAGTGAAGAAGTACTGGGCCCATTGTGGATTGTTTGTGTCACTGTAGGGGTAGAATAACAGCAGACCTTAAGAAAGCTATTGGCTTGACTCTGACAATCTTGCTATTTATTGACCTTGAGCGGATCACTGCAGACTACGTGGCTCTCGGAAGAAGGATAAAGGAGTTTGAGGCGCAAGTGGTGTTCTCGTCCATCCTCCCTGTGCAGGGAAAAGGCCTGGGTAGAGACCATCGAATTGTGGAAGTCAACGAATGGCTACGCAGGTGGTGTCGGAGAGAAGGCTTTGGATTCTTCGACCATGGGATGGTGTTCCAAGAAGGAGGAGTGCTAGGCAGAGACGGGCTCCACCTAACGAAGAGAGGGAAGAACATCTTCGCAAGCAGGCTGGCTAACCTAGTGAGGAGGGCTTTAAACTAGGTTCACCGGGGGAAGGAGACCAAAGCCCTGAGGTAAGTGGGGAAATGGGATACCGGGAGGAAGCACAAGCAGGAGAGTGCAAGAGGGGAGGACTCCTGTCTCAGACTGAGAAAGCGGGACAATCAGCGAGTTATCTTAAGTGCCTATACACAAATGCAAGAAGCCTGGGAAACAAGCAGGGAGAACTGGAAGTCCTGGCACAGTCAAGGAACTATGATGTCATTGGAATAACAGAGACTTGGTGGGATAACTCACATGACTGGAGTACTGGATATAAACTGTTCAGGAAGGACAGGCAGGGCAGAAAAGGTGGGGGAGTTGCATTGTATGTAAGAGAGGGGTATGACTGCTCAGAGCTCCGGTATGAAACTGCAGAAAAACCTGAGAGTCTCTGGATTAAGTTTAGAAGTGTGAACAACAAGGGTGATGTCGTGGTGGGAGTCTGCTATAGACCACCAGACCAGGGGGATGAGGTGGACGAGGCTTTCTTCCGGCAACTAGCAGAAGTTACTAGATCGCAGGCCCTGGTTCTCATGGGAGACTGTAATCACCCTGATATCTGCTGGGAGAGCAATACAGCGGTGCACAGACAATCCAGGAAGTTTTTGGAAAGTGTAGGGGACAATTTCCTGGTGCAAGTGCTGGAGGAACCAACTAGGGGCAGAGCTCTTCTAGACCTGCTGCTCACAAACCGGGAAGAATTAGTAGGGGAAGCAAAAGTGGATGAAAACCTGGGAGGCAGTGAACATGAGATGGTAGAGTTCAGGATCCTGACACAAGGAAGAAAAGAAAGCAGCAGAATACGGACCCTGGACTTCAGAAAAGCAGACTTTGACACCCTCAGGGAACTGATGGGCAGGAACCCACGGGAGAAAAACATGAGGGGGAAAGGAGTCCAGGAGAGCTGGCTGTATTTTAAAGAATCCTTATTGAGGTTGCAGGAACAAACCATCCCGATGTGTAGAAAGAATAGTAAATATGGCAGGCGACCAGCTTGGCTAAACAGTGAAATCCTTGCTGATCTTAAACGCAAAAAAGAAGCGGAAGATTGGACAAAAGACCAGGGAGGAGTATAAAAATATTGCTCAGGCATGCAGGAGTGAAATCAGGAAGGCCAAATCACACTTGGAGTTGCAGCTAGCAAGAGATGTTAAGAGTAACAAGAAGGGTTTCTTCAGGCATGTTAGCAACAAGAAGAAAGTCAAGGAAAGTGTGGGCCCCTTACTGAATGAGGGAGGCAACCTAGTGACCGAGGATGTGGAAAAAGCTAATGTACTCAATGCTTTTTTTGCCTCTGTCTTCACGAACAAGGTCAGCTCCCAGACTGCTGCACTGGGCAGCACAGTATGGGGAGAAGATGACCAGCCGTCTGTGGAGAAAGAAGTGGTTCGGGACTATTTAGAAAAACTGGACGAGCACAAGTCCATGGGGCCGGATGCGCTGCATCCGAGGGTGCTAAAGGAGTTGGCGGATGTGATTGCAGAGCCATTGGCCATTATCTTTGAAAACTCATGGCGAGCGGGGGAGGTCCCGGATGACTGGAAAAAGGCTAATGTAGTGCCCATCTTTAAAAAAGGGAAGAAGGAGGATCCGGGGAACTACAGGCCAGTCAGCCTCACCTCAGTCCCTGGAAAAATCATGGAGCAGGTCCTCAAAGAATCAATTCTGAAGCACTTAGAGGAGAGGAAAGTGATCAGGAACAGTCAGCATGGATTCACCAAGGGCAAGTCATGGCTGACTAACCAAATTGCCTTCTATGAGGAGATAACTGGGTCTGTGGATGAGGGGAAAGCAGTGGATGTGTTATTCCTTGACTTTAGCAAAGCTTTTGATACGGTCTCCCACAGTATTCTTGCCGGCAAGTTAAAGAAGTATGGGCTGGATGGATGGACTATAAGGTGGATAGAAAGCTGGCTAGATCGTCGGGCTCAATGAGTAGTGATCAATGGCTCCATGTCTAGTTGGCAGCCGGTTTCAAGCGGAGTGCCCCAAGGGTCGGTCCTGGGGCCGGTTCTGTTCAGTATCTTCATTAATGATCTGGAGGATGGCGTGGACTGCAATCTCAGCAAATTTGCAGATGACACTAAACTGGGAGGAGTGGTAGATACGCTGGAGGGTAGGGATAGGATACAGAGGGACCTAGACAAATTAGAGGATTGGGCCAAAAGAAACCTGATGAGGTTCAACAAGGACAAGTGCAGAGTCCTGCACTTAGGACGGAAGAATCCCATGCACTGTTACAGACTCGGGACCGAGTGGCTAGGCAGCAGTTCTGCAGAAAAGGACCTACGGGTTATGGTGGACGAGAAGCTGGATATGAGTCAACAGTGTGCCCTTGTTGCCAAGAAGGCTAACGGCATTCTGGGCTGTATAAGTAGGGGCATTGCCAGCAGATCGAGGGACGTGATCGTTCCCCTCTATTCACATTGGTGAGGCCTCACCTGGAGTACTGTGTCCAGTTTTGGGCCCCACAGTACAAGAAGGATGTGGAAAAATTGGAAAGAGTCCAGCGGAGGGCAACAAAAATGATTAGGAGGCTGGAGCACATGAGTTATGAGGAGAGGCTGAGGGAACTGGGATTGTTTAGTCTGCAGAAGAGAAGAATGAGGGGCGATTTGATAGCTGCTTTCAACTACCTGAAAGGGGGTTCCAAAGAGGATGGATCTAGACTGTTCACAGTGGTACCAGATGACAGAACAAGGAGTAATGGTCTCAAGTTGCAGTGGGGGAGGTTTAGATTGGATATTAGGAAAAACTTTTTCACTAGAAGGGTGGTGAAGCACTGGAATGGGTTACCTAGGGAGGTGGTGGAATCTCCTTCCTTAGAGGTTTTTAAGGTCAGGCTTGACAAAGCCCTGGCTATGATGATTTAGTTGGGATTAGGTCCTGCTTTGAGCAGGGGGTTGGACTAGATGACCTCCTGAGGTCCCTTCCAACCCTAATCTTCTATGATTCTATGACCTCTGTCTAGTCTTCATTTTCAGGAAAAATTGTTGAAAAGGTTGTGGCAAAACAGGTCAGAAGATATGTGAGAGCCTTGACCTCATCCAGGGCCAGCCTTAGGAAAAACGGTACCCTGAGAAAACGTGTATTTTGTTGACCCTGCCCCCGTCTCCCCAAGCTCCCCCATTGCCTTGGGCCCCTCTGCCTCTCCAGGGTCTCCACCCATCCCCTGATCACCCCGGGACCCCTCTGCCTCCTTATCTATCGCCCCTGGCTCCCACTGACTCTGGGGGCTCATCCCCATTGCTCCAGGCCCCTGCTGCCTCCACAGGCTCCTCCCTCATAGCCCCTGGCCCCCACCGCCTCCCAATCCATCCCCCCCAGACCTCACTGCCTTCTCCCCTCATTGCCTCAAGCTCCCTTCTGTGGTCTCGCACCCCAGGCCCACCCTGCTCCTTGCCTCTTGACCACAGTGCTCCCCTGACCAGAGCGCCCTGGGCAATCACCCACCCATAAGGTTGGCCCTGTGTTCCTCACCTAGCAGACCTGCCCCAGTCACCCACCCAGCACCCTGGCGTGCCTCACAGGGAACGAGAGAAGGGCTTGGGGGCTGTCAGTGCCGGTAAAAAGGCACTCAGGCCAGGCCTGGCCATTACCTTATTGGTCCCGATCCTAGTCATGGCGTTGTCCAGGTGGAAACAGCGGCACCGCCAAGCCCCAATCCCTGCAGCGGCTGCAGATCCTCCAGGGGACCCAACAGGCATGGATCGCAGGGTGTGGTGACTTGAAGGAGGAATGGCCATGAAACCTCCAGCCTCCTCCAGCCACCCTCAGGGCCAACCCCTTCTCCTTGCCCTCCCCCCACCACCTAGTGGCTCTGCTTCTCCCTCTGCCACTTGCCGGGGCACTGGGCTCCTCTGGCCCTGGGTGGAGGCCATCGCCAGCCGCCACTCCACTAACATATACTGCTGGGGGGACATTGCTTCCCCAAACCCTGCCCAAATTTCTGAGTGTCAAGGTTGGAATTTTTAAAATGCTTAATGTTGGCCTAATTCTGCTTCCATTAAATTCAATTGACTTCAGTGGGAACAGAGTTAGGCCAACACTGAACACTTTTGAAAATCCCACTCCAAGGCTCTTGAGATTCACTTCTTTCTTACTACATCGGCTCCAGCTGTAAGAGCACTCCACTCCAATCAGCCAGAAGGAAACTCTAGCAGAAATAAAAACAGCCATTCATGGAGAAATGGAAGTGAGAATTTTCTCTACTTATATAACTATTTTTCCTTCACATATACTGGGAAATTGTAAAAGCATTTTTGTCACTTTTATTTTTACGCCATTCGCCTTAATTTTTACCACATTGTTTGTGGCCTATACAGGTCTGTCTCATCTTACGCTGGGGTTACGTTCCGCGGTCAGCGCGTAAAGCAAAAACCGTGTATAGTCAAAATTACATTGAGTGTAATGGCGGGCAGAATCGCCCGCACTACAGAAACAGTATTTAAATTGTTATTTTTCTCTTTTTTGTTGTTGTTTTTTTCTTGTTTTTGCCGACCGTGTAAAGCTGAAATCGCACATGTTAAATGCGCCTAAGATGCGACAGACCTGTATTGCAGCTGATACAAGCTTAAAAAGAAGCAGAAGAGGCAGGAAATTTGCCCAAAATGCTTCACGTTCTGTGGAATAACTTTTAATATCTGAAAAACATGGTCTCTTACCCTAAACATCTACCAGGATGACATAGGACCTGCTCTAAGACTTCTCTTTTTATGTCTTAAGAATTTTATTTCACCGGGACATCAGTTTCACAGCATATTCTATATTACAGGGTCACATGATCCTGTTTCAGCCACAGATCATTTTTGGTGCCAAAAATTATTGATAATTTACGAGGATATTTTAGTGCAAACCTTATTAAGGGTATATGACCATGTCTCAGCCTACTTTGGCAGGTCATGGGAGTAATAAATATATATAATCACATCATAGCTATTTTTAAACATACAACAGAACAGTCAAGATTCAGAATGCTTTCAAATTAAATCTCTCACACTAAGAAAGAAACATCAGTTTATGGACAGTTATATTGCTTGATGTAGTGTAAATATACCTCACCATGGTCTACATCAAAGTAAAAGATTTATTTGTATTCCTACGAAGTTCTGGCTCAAACATTCTACTTATGAGTAGTAGAGCAGTGCAGTGACAATCTGGTTTAAATTGTCAGGTTGCAGTTTTTAACGAAAATCTAAAATGTAAACTCACATTATATATGTTTACTATAAATTTTGTATTTATATCTACAATAACTCCTCGCTTAACATTGTAGTTATTGTGACGGGTTGGTTCACAGAAACCCACTTGGGAGCTGCCAGCTGATGTGCAAAGGCTACCTCTGGTTCTATTCTCCCCTGCCAGCTACTGGTGGTTCCAGCACTCAAAGTCTTGCTGACAGCCAGACACACCTATCTGCTCCAGACACAGACCAGAGTCTGAACCACCTATCCCAAAGCTGCAGGTTTACCTGAGAACAGCTCACAGAAGTCTGCTTGCCTTTAACACTCAGATGCCCAATTCCCAATGGGGTCTAAACCCAGATAAATCCGTTTTACCCTGTATAAGCTTTATACAGAGTAAACTCATAAATTGTTCGCCCTCTATAACACTGATAGAGAGATATGCACAGCTGTTTGCTCCCCCAGGTATTAATACATACTCTGAGTTAATTAATAAGTAGAAAGTGATTTTATTAAATACAGATAGTAGGATTTAAGTGATTTCAAGTAGTAACAGACAGAACAAAAGAAGTTACCAAGCAAAATAAAATAAAATACGCAAATCTATGTCTAATTGCACTAAATACAGATAAGATCCTCACCAGTTCCAAAATGTTCCCTTTTACAGGCTAATCTTCTTTTAGCCTGGGTCCAGCAATCACTCACACCCCCTGTAGTTTTCAGTTTCCTTCAAGTGTCCTGTGGGGGTGGAGAGGCTCCTTCTTTAGCCAGCTGAAGACAAAATGGAGGGGTCTCCCACAGGTTTAAATAGACTGTCTCTTGTGGGTGGAGACCCCCTCCTCTCCCTCTGTAGAATCCTGTCACAGAATGGAGATTCGAAAATCACATGGGCAGGTCACATGCCCATGCATGACTCAGGACTGCAGGTAGCAGCCATTACCCACATGCTGCCTTGAACGTCCTCAGGTAGACTTCTGATGTGGATTGGAATCTTCCAAGCTCTTTTGTCTGTTAAGTGCCCCCTGACTGAACACCTAATTTGCACATTCCTTTCCCAAGAAGTCATCAAATGTTCTAACTGAGGCCCCTTAGGAATCAAGCAATTACACAGCCAATGTTCATAACCTTGAACACACAAATGGTGCCTGCATACAACTAGGGTGAACATAACTAGTAGATCATAACCTTTACATAGATATGTACCTGGCACAGGCAGCACAAAACATATTCTAGTTATGTCATATTCCCACAAAGCCTTATGGGAGGTACCGTCACAGTTATGTTCCTGAAAAATGCGACTTTAAGTGAAACGATGTTAAGCGAATCCAATTTCCCCATAAGAATTAATGTAAATGGGGGGGTTAGGTTCCAGGGAAATTTTTTTCACCAGACAAAAGACTATATATATATATATACACACATGCACACACACAGTATAAGTTTTAAACAAACAATTTAATACTGTACACAGCAGTGATGATTGTGAAGCTTGGTTGAGGTGGTGAAGTCAGAGGGTGGAAGAGGGTGGGATATTTCCCAGGGAATGCCTTACTGCTAAATGATGAACTAGAACAGCTGAGCCCTCAAGGATTAACACGTTGTTAATGTAGCCTCACACTCTACAAGGCAGCACAAACGGAGGGAGGGGAGACAGCATGGCAGACAGAGACACACATCCTGTGTGTGTGAGTGAGAGATGCGCATTGCCCCTTTAAGTACACTGACCGCACTCTAAGTACATTGCCTTTTTAAGTAGATCAGCAAGTTGAGACAGCAGCTGCTGCCAGCACGCTCCCTCCATCCTGAGCCCTGTCGTGTGTCCCCCTGCTCTATGGAGATGGGGTAAGTGGGGGGCAGGAGCAGGGGGGAGGGGGACACCCTGACATTAGCCCTCCTCTCCACACACCCCCCACCCCCCGGCACAGCAAGCAGGAGGCTCCTGTGAGCAGCTCCAAGGCAGAGGGCAGGAGCAGCACATGGCAGTGGGGGGAGGGACAGCTGAACTGCTGGCAATTGATAGCCTGCTGGGTGGCTGCTGCACAGGGAACTTAGGGATGCAGGGAGCTGATAGGGGGGCTGCCGGTCCACCCTGGTTCCAAGCCCCCACCAGCTAGCTCCAATTGGCTGCTCTTCCTGCAAGCAGTGGACAAAGCAGGCAGCTGCCAAACAACGTTATAAGGGAGCATCGCGCAACGTTAAATGAGCATGTTCTCAATTGATCAGCAACGAAACAACGTTAACTGGGACAACTTTAAGTGAGGAGTTACTGTACAAAGAAACAATATATTGCAGACTGTGTTTCAGTGAATTTAGTTAATCCTTACAAGAGTTGTTTATTAATAGCAGTTGTCCACAGGTCTTGGGTTCTATACATGGGGAGGAGACAGACTAAGCTATGGGGACTTGCATCATTCCTTCCCCACCCCTGTAGAACATCTGTGCAGTGATGACAAAGCTGAGCACAGTATTATGCAGGAAGTAAGTCCCCTCCATACAGTGGACCCCACTTTAAGGGAGACTACAGGGGCAGCTGCGAATCAGGGTGCTTTAAGTATGTCTTTCCTTGGATCTGTGCTCTGGAGAGCAAGCTGGAGGAGTCAAGCATGTAGACTTGAATCACAGAGCCTCCTTGTTTGTTTTGCAGATAGCTTAACGAAGCAGTGCTCCCCATAGGAGGGAACAATCTGGGTCTGGTTTCTCATATAGTTTGAGAGGCCATCTTAAGCACAGTTTTTAAACCTTGTTGAAATGTCAGTGTAGACGGCACCAAATAGGATTGTCGAAGGTGATTACCATGCAACCCTATTTGAACTGGCTTAACACTTCCTGAGCTACTGATTGAAAAATTGCAAGATTCCCCCATTGTATGTGCCCTTCACAAGCCTTAGAGGGATGGTCACTAGGAAACAAAGTGTTTCAGATCCCATTCCAAACCATGGAGCCATCCATATCTTAAGTTTAATAGTGCAAATAAATGTCTCACTTTAAGAACATTAATAATTAAATAATTGCACAAGGTTGGAAAAGTTACCAAGGCTACATATTCTAAGGTGCACAGCTGAAGGCTGAGAGTTATTTAGATGTGTATACAAGTGCATAGTCACAAGCCCAGCAAATAATTAAATCTACTGATCTTGGTTTTGTATATGTATATAAGTAACTTCTCTGTCATGACTTTTGTGTAACTACCATATTGTGTCTCCATTAGTGGGTGGATGATTTGGTTTACAACCCCATTTTGTTGATTTAGACTCCATCCTGGCTTTGCAGTAGGGCTGTTCAATTTATGAATGATAAAAAGTTTGGTAAATCAGGTCCTAAGATTCAAGAATTACTACAGGATTTTATTGGTTTTGTTTAAAATGAGTAAGCATTCAGACACATTTTTCTCATCTCTGTATCCTTCTTTTGTTATGATTTCTTACATTTTTGAGTGAATTTCAGTTGTCATGAAAGTGAAAGGCAGACAGAACTAACTTGAACCAAGCATCATGCAGGCAGGTGCTATGTAAGTTTCCTTTACACAGCTCTGCAAATGCACTTCAGTTCTTACCTGAAGTACCTTCTGACCCCAAACAGCTCTGTCAATAGACGTCAATCCTGCACTGCAGCATTCCTGCTATTCTAGTCTTGGGTCACCGAGCTCTGCCACATGCTTTTTAGTCCTTATCTGCAGCACTTGTTCAAGTCCTGTGATTTCATGAGACTTCATGCACTTGAAAAATAGCCTTAACCCAAGTCTGTTATTTTAGTATGATAATCTGCCAGTAAGATGTATCAGCACTGCAGCTTTTCATGGAGAGGTACTTCCTGTAAAACAAAGCCTTCTACAATAATTACTCATGGCTTCACAATGTAATTCTACCTGAGTCGCTGAATACAGTTCCTTATGCTTTGAGAAATTCAAAAATGACAGGGTTTAACACATATTTTGAAATATTTATTCTTTTGTATTTAAGTTTGTTGCAAGTAAGTTTCCTTTGTTTCCTTTGCTTTTTAGTGAGCGGTTTCTGGTGAGGTTAAACAAGAACGGAGGCCCGAGGAATCCAGAGAAGATAGAACGGATGTGTGGCCTTTTCACAGTATGTATGAATTCTCATTCTCTTTCCCTATCTAACTGTGAACTGAGACTTCTCTTGAAGATTGTTTGACTGTAGGCACAGTCACTCTGGGAACAAATATAAATTCTTTCTTTCCTGTATACTGAGGAAAATGAAAACTGTATATTTCTGCTCAATTTAATGAAATGTTAACATAACAAATTGAAATAATCTTCCAGATTAATTGATCTTTTGCAAGTAAAGGGACATCAAATACTTTTTCACAGTTTTCATTTTTAAATGCCCATTGCATGTATTATACACTTAGAAAACAGAAGATGGGAAATTATTTCTTTTTTGACTGTTTGTGTGGATCCCACTATTTGTTCATACACCTCATGTTCACAAGATAGGAATATTTGAATAGCAGTGTCTGCAGGGCCACACCTATGCCATGTGTACCCTCCCTCTCTCCCATGCTGGCATAAAGGCCAGAGCCATCCCTCGGTACTCTTTTACCACCCATGTCAGTTAGATGGACAAGCAGTGTCCACCCACTACCCTTACTGGAATCTGCTTCAGTTGCAAATTAGGTGACTAGTTAGTGTTAATGCCCTTTAAATTACTGCCCCCCCTTTTTTTCACACCCCCCCCCAAAAAAAAACAACTAAATTTAATTTGCCTCTTAGCACTCTGAGGCACTATCCAGGTCAAAATGGTAGATTCAGAGCTTTCAGGCTTCAAACAGTTGCTGTCCTGGGATGTTCTCATTCCACCCATGGACAGCCACAACCTATTTTGTCTCAGTGACAGCTGTGTGCCAGACTGCTACTTAGCGTGTCATTCCTCCATAACAAGAAAGTCCAAGGACACTTGTTTGAAGTTATACTTCCTCAAACGATCAATGATAAGAACTTCAGACCTTGAAGAGGGAGGATCAACTTCCAACATGGATCCTGCCTCTTCTAAGTCTTTGTCAGACAGTGATGCAAAACCCAACATGTTGTCACCAGTCTGTTTCTTCCCATAAGGAGACCCAAATCTTTGCTCTCCCGGGAAGAGAGCACTAAGCCTGCTCATTCACTGGGGGAAAGTGATGTCAGTTCAGCTCTGGCTAGATACTGAAGAAGCACAATGCCTGTTACTAGTACTTTTAGGAATGTGTACCAAATGTGACAACACTAATCCCAACATATGCACCAGAACCAATGTCAGCCCCATCGATTGAAGTCTTAACAGCTCCAGCTGATTTAATGTTGGTGGAGGTGACTTCATCCCAGTACCACAGTTGGCACTGATATCTCTATATTTGGAATTAGTGCATATTTCTGACCAGTACCAATGTTTGGGAGACACCTTTTCTCCTCCTCAGATCACACAGGTCAAGATAAGACCTCTCTCTACAGATCAGGGACTCTCACTTTAGAGCCAGAAGTCATCTGCTTCCGTCCGGCATGGCAATGGCCTGGTCAGCCCTGTCAGAATAAGCATTGTCAAAATGATGCACCATGCAGGAGCCAATCTCCTTCTTATCATTCAAGGAAATGGAGAGGGTCTCAATCCCCTTGACAGACCCCGTCTGCAGACTGGGAAGAATAGCAGCCGGCAAAGGAGGAATGGGTGCTCAGGGGCTGATACTATCAAGAGACAAATGGTCGGCAGTACAAACAAGCTTGTTACTCCACAATAGGCCTCCAACTAAATTTTGAGAGGTCTGCTTTGAGAGGTCACATCTCTGTGACGCTCTGAACGTCAGGGAAACACCCTACACCCCGATGTGCATCCTTATAATATGATTGTGTGTTATCCAATGCAAAGTTTGTCATATCAGGTGTCTTTGGAAGGCTCATGATGCACTGAGCATTGTTACTATAGTGATGTTATAGTAATTGTTGTTACAGTAATGTTATAGTAATGTTATAGGTTGTAATTTCATGTATATAGTTATGACGCTGAAAATGTGTCCTTGTGGCTTAAAACAGGCCCAGGCAAAACTCTCCAAGAGCAGAGAGGCAGTTCACACCTCATCAGGGCATGTATGGGACAAACCCAGCCCAGCCTCACAGGAACAAAGGACACTGACCTAGGCAGCAACAAAGGATCTGTTGGACTCTCGAGTGAGTCACCCCCCTTCCTTTGGTCAGTTTGGGACTACGATGAGATAATGCTCACCTGACCTTGAATGGGGAGGGCAAAGCCAAGAGGGAAGAAAGAACATGATAAAAGGGAGAGACGTTTGCCATGCTCTTTCTCTCTCTTCCACCTCCATCTACAGACATCACCACCAAGTGACTGAAGTGCTGATCAAAGGAGAGAGCCTGGCAGAAAGGCAATCAGCCAGCCTGTGATGAGAAGCATCTAAGTTTGTAAGGGCACTGAAAGTGTTAAGATCAGCTTAGAATGTGTTTTGCTTTTATTTCATTTGACCAAATCTGACTTGTTGTGCTTTGACTTATAATCACTTAAAATCTATCTTTTGTAGTTAATAAATTTGTTTGTTTATTCTACCTGAAGCAGTGCATTTGGTTTGAAGCATGTCAGAGACTCCCCTGGGGATAACAAGCCTGGTGCATATCAATTTCTTTGTTAAACTGATGAACTCATATAAACTTGCAGCGTCCAGCTGGCATAACTGGACATTGCAAAACGGAGGTTCCTAGGGTTATGTCTGGGACCGGAGATATTGGCTAGTGTCATTCAGTTGCACAATCCAACGAGCAGCTTACATGCCAGAGGCTGTGCATCATCAACCCAGGAGTGGGGGTTCTCACAGCAGAGCAGGGTAAGGCTGGCTCCCAGAGTCAAGGATTGGAGTGACTTAGCAGATCAGCAGTCCAGATAACACCAGGGGAACGTCACAGAATAGATTTCACAGGGACATCTCTGAATGCAGTGACAGGCAGGGCTAACTTTTACCTACTGATATATTTCTCACCCTAAAGTATCTTAACAATTCAGCTCAACCTCAAACCTGAGTGAGGAATTGCCTCCAACTATTGGGCCATGTTTTTGTAACCCAAAACACTAGGTTACGTCTTTGATGCCTCCATGGATGACTCAGGACACTCTACATACCAAACAAACAGTCTGGACAAGCAAGTGTCTGTAGTCAACTGGGTTCTGCAGTCACTCAACTGGTGGATCCTTCCAAGGTCTGTTCAGGAGTTCCGTTTATTCACGATTTCCCTACCATTGTGATAACATCAGACACTTTGCTCTTGGGTTGGAAATAGGAACCTCACACAATCCAGGGCAAAGGGTCATCCCAAGAGCAGTTACTCCATGTCAACCTTCTAGAGTTGAGAGAGGTGAGAAATGCTTGCCTTCAATTTCATCCTCTGATCAGAGCCAAATCAATCAAGATCATGACAGACAACGTGGCCTGTGTGTCTTATATCAATTGTCAGGGAGAGGATGTTCCCCCTCATTCCGTGCCGAAGCAATAAAACTCTGGTGCATACCCAACCAGGAGTCATCTCAGCTTCTTACCTTCTAGATGTGCAAAACACTGTGGCTGATGACCTCAGCAGGCATTTTCCCCAAAATTACAAATGGGAGCTGGACTCGTGAGTCCTCAACAACATATTATTAACTTGGGTGCTTCCAGAAGTAGACCTCTTTGCAACTGCCGCCAACAGAAACTGCAAGAAATTTTGCTAAAGAGACTAGACCCTCAATTACTGGGGGATTTCTTCCGCATCTCATGGATGAGAGGCCTTCCAACATTACTTTGGAAAGTACTGAACAAAATCAAACAAGACAAGGCCAGGGTCATTTTAATTGCAACAGTCTGGTTGAGGTAAGTCTGGTAACCTTACAACATTCAACTTGCTTCTTGTCCACTCATGAGACTTCCAGCTAGTTGGCATTCTGTTGTCTCAGGATGCTGGTCAGATTTTTCACCCCAATCTGAAAGTTCTGCTACTCCAGGTGTGGCTCCTGAATGGTTCTTGGGGACAGAGACCTCCTGTTCAAGGGAGGAGCAACATATATTATTAAACAGCAGAAAACATCTACCAGAAATACTTACCTTCAAAAATGGAAGAGATTTTATCACTGGTATACCTGTCAACAAGTATCTCCTGTTCTCCTCTCTTCCCACCATCCTTGACCAATTAAAGACTTCAGGTCTCACTGCAAGTTACATCAGGGTTGACTTGGCAGCTATTACAGCCTTTTACTCATTTGTAGAAGGTTTTTTGATCTTTGCTCACCCTGCAAACTCCGGATTTCTCAGAGGACTGATGAATCTTTTGCATCAGATTAGAGAACCTACTCCAGTATGGGACTTGAACCTGGTTTGTAATTACCTTATGTAAGCAGAGTCAGGATGAGCTCTACCTTGACATCTGGTGGTGAATTATGGCGAGTGTGGAAAAGAACTTCAGGGGCTGATCTTGTTTGCATAGGCACACCCACTCTGCCTAGCATGAGCCTACAGCAGCCCCAAATGGTAACTTTGGCTGTTGTAGGATCCCCAGTTTCTCTGTTATTGGGGCAGGAAGAATAAAGTGTTGTTACCATGGTTATGTGAATCAAGGCCAGAGGAACTGTTTTATGACAGAGGGACTCACCATCAACTAAGTAGCACTTGCTAGACAAGGGACATGGGTTCCAAAATCCAGTGAATTGAGAGAGGTTGGGGACAGGTATTTGTACCTGATGGGATGGGCCCCTTTTGAGGGCCTGAAATACCAATTGCACCTCCTTCTCTCTCCACTGTTGAATGTCAGAGCTAACTTTGATTCCATTAGGAGTCTAGTTACAGACTGCTGAGCTGAATTTGCTTTGGGCCAATGGTGCACTAGCACTGATCACTAAAGGTACTAAGAGCTGAGATCACTGAGTGCTGTGTTAACTAGTGGGGGAGCCTGAAGCTATATTGCTAAGCGGCTGGTGGAGTGGAGCAGTTTGCAGAGCGGCTAACGGAGCAGTTTGTGGGACGGTTGGCGTGGCCCACGGAACGGCGAGCGGAGCAGTTTGCGAAGCGGCTGGCAGAGCGGAGCAGTTTGTGGGACGGTTGGCATGGCCCACAGAACGGCGAGCGGCGCAGTTTGTGGGACGGTTGGCGCGGCCCGCGGGACAGCGAGTGAGCGGAGCGGAGCAGTTCGTGGGACAGCTGGTGCAGCTCACGGGACGGCTGGTGGAGCGGAGCGGCTTGTGGTGAAGGCGGCAGCAGAACCCCACGGAGAGGCGGGGCAGTTGGCCTCGGACCACGTAAGGTGCCCCTTAACACCCTGCATATCCTTTCTCTCCCCCCCCCTTCCACCCAGGCTGTGGGGGGTAAAAACTCTGCAGCTCTGGGGCTGCACTGACCAAGGACAGAGACTCTTGGGTTGTTAGACTCAAGAGACTTCAGAGGTGTTGGACTTTTGGGACTTTGGGGTGATCTTTTGGGTTGTTGGACTTAAGACCCTGAGGGGAAAAGGATACTGCCAACCTTACTTGGGGGTGGGTCTTTTGCTCATGGTTTGTATTATGAATCTTGTTTGTGGTGTTTCCCCAATATTATGCCGCATTGTTTCCCTCCTTTATTAAAAGGATTTTGCTACACTCAGACTCCATGCTTGCGAGAGGGGAAGTATTGCCTCTTAGAGGTGCCCAGGGGGTGGTATGAAATTGTCCCAGATCACTGGGTGGGGGCTCGAGCCGGTTTTGCATTGTGTTATTGAAACGGAACCCCTAGATACTGAACCCGGCCCTTGTTGCTGCCAACTCAGATGGGCAGAAGGGTTACACTTACAAAACACCCTTTTGGGCCATTAGCTACAATATGTTTGTTGCTTTACTTATCCATGAAAACAGCTTTCTTGGTGGCCAGCACCTCTGCCCGGAGGGTAAGAGAACTGGGAGCTTGAATGGCAGACCCTCCTTTTACAGTGTTTCTCAAGGAAAAGGTAATTTGCGACCAGATCCCAAGTTTCTGCCTAAGATGTCTTCTGAATTTTATATTAATCAGACCATTTATCTCCCAGTTACTTTCCCAAAAGCATATCAGACTAGACAAGAAGCTACCTTCCATATCCTTAATGTCAGAAGGGTGTTAGTCTTCTATCTGGACAGAATCAAACTGTTGAGAAGGTCTTCTACACTCTTTGTTTCAGCTATAGACATATTCAAGGGATCTGCACTCTCCTCTCAAAGATTCTCAAGATGGCTCTTGGGGTATATTATTGCATGTTATGATTTGGCTGATATTCAGCCTCTTTCTAGAGTAATAGCTCATTCTACAGGTCAGTCTATGTCTGTGGCATTACTCAAAGACGTTCCAGTTACTGAAATCTGCAGAGCTGCAACCTGAACCTCTGTACATACTTTCTCCAACCATTATGCTCTGCTTTGCCTCTAGATCAGATGCTGCAGTTGGTAATGCAGTTCTCTTCAGTACTGAACTCTGTTCTGAAGCTCCCTCCTTCTTATGGAGGTACTTCTTGGAAGTCACTTGAAATAGAGCATCCATAGGGACACCACTCAAAGAAGGATAGCTTAACTTGTGTAGTAACTGGAGTTATTCAAGATGTTCCACTACCCACCCTCCTTCCCCTCTCTTGGGAGTTTCCCCGTGGAACTCTGTGATAGAGAAGGAACTGAGGGCAGTTTGCCCATGCAGCCCTATATGTCCTTGAGATGGGGAATGAGGATGTGTAGGGCGCATGTGCAGGCCAAATAGGTGCTGCTACCAATAATTTTCAACCAAAGGTTCAGGGACACATGCAGTCCTGAAGTGGAGCAACTACAGGGATACACACCTTGAAGAACTCCAGTTAAGGCACAAGGGTGAGTAACCTCTTCTATTTGGGTGTACGTCTGTCTTTGATGGGACTCTGTTGGCATAAGTGACTAACTGCTCCTGCAAAAGAACTACGCCCAATCTTTTTTCTGATGCATCACTCTAGAGGGTCAGTGGCTCTCCTGCTTGGTGGTACTTCAGGAGAGGGGCATCTGTTATTAGTTTCAGCATGTCAAATATTTGGAGTTGGTGACCTTCCCAGTCCCACTCCACATCCTGCCTTGTGAGCTGACATATGGGTTCTACTACTGCAGCCAGATGTGGACAGAAAATGTATCATTCCTCTGAAGCGCCGTATCCTTTCTATATGCACTGGAGCTGATGTGTCACTGACTGCCCTAATCTTGTTGGGATCTGCTTTCAATGCCTCTGCTGTGAGCAGTTGTTCAATGTATGTCATCTCATGCTGTTTGAGTAACTTTTTTTTGTGGATTGAGTTTAATGTTCTGGTCCCTGCATGGCTGTAGGAAACCTTGTAGTTTTCTGTCATGGTCTCATTCAGCTTCTGTGTCACTTCTCCCTTCACCTACAATGAAGATAACATCTGCAGTTATTTTCACCACAAGCAGTCCTTCCAGTGGTTGGGTGAGTCTTCTCTGGACCACCTCTGGTGCTGAGCTTATGCCCATCAGCATGCCCAGCCATCTGTAGCAACCAAATAGTGTTACGCCTGACTCTTTATCCAGGCTTATGTGCCAAAACATGTTCCTCACATCACAGATCATAAATATTCTGGCTTTGAAATGTTCTGGCAAGATGTCATCAATTGTGAGCAGTGGGCAATGGCATCTTGTCAATGCCCAGTTCAGTGGCTTTGGGTCTATGCAGATGCATAATTTGCCTGAAGGCTTCTTTAGCACTACCATGCTGCTTACCCAGGCTGTACTGGCTTCTGCAGGTGCTATGATACCACTGCCTCTGCAGGTGCTATGATACATCTGCTCGGCAGACTTTTGAGCTCCTTGTGTACTGGATTATGTATTGCCACTGGAAATTTCCTTCGTGGTAAGCACACCGATTCCACTGTAGGGTCTACTTATGGTTACAGATTTCCTTTGAGGCACTCATTTCTTTTGAAAAATCCTCATATGCTTTCAGAATTGTCTCCATTGTCCATGGGACTCCCTCTTTTGCTTCTTGCACTGCAGCTATAAAATTCTGGTGCTTGCTCTTTTATCAGATCTGTAGCTTGTATTGCTGTATTCTCCAAGAGGGATCTGTGGTTGTTGCCATCCACCACAACAAACATCAATTGTACCATCTGTTGTTTTTTATGTTAGTTACTATGAAGTCACATTTTCCTATGGGCTATATTATGCTCTCAGTGTACATTAGGAGGGTACACCTGCTTTTTCTAATGGGTGTGTTCGTGTCCAGTTCACACCGAGGAATCATGTTGCAGGAGGCTATGCTATCCATCTGAAATCGCATGGCAGGGTGTGGGGGTGCATGGAGGTTGATATTGTCCCTAGTTGCTTTCCTGTCCCGACAGTCTGTACCTAATAGTCTTGTGGAGTCAAGGAGAAAGTCATGCTGTCACCACAACAGTCTGATATCCACTCCCTTTCTTGTACAAGTCTTATTGAATCTTTCTGAGACTTTCTCCTGTTCTTGTACATGCTACTAAAATGGTTCAAATTGCCACATTCCTTGTAATGCTGGCCTAGTTTGGGGCACTTCTCCTTTACCCGCATATGCAGTGTCCCACAGTAAATGCATTTCAGTATGCGTATGGAATCCTGGCCACCTGCTCTCCTTTGCTGTTGTCTCACTTCATATACTTCTGGAGGTGTTGTGCCTCCTAGGGCTTTCATCCTTTGTCTTTATTTTCACTGCATGCCTCATCTATCTCATGTGAAGTTGCCTTCCTGGATCTTCCACTCCCACAGGTTTTGATCCCAAGTGCTGCAGACCATCTGTTATTAGGGAGTCTGTCAAGTCCCCAAAATTGCATGAAACAGCCAGAGTGCATAAGGCAGTAACCATAGGGGTTTATCTCTGTCCCTTTGGATTTGTCTCTAGTGAAAAACTTGTGTCATGCCACAGTTTCATTTTTTTGTGAGCAATAGTTCCCCCAGGCTCCTAGGACTGCTGTGAGGCTTGAGGCAGTGGTGAGCTTCAGAGTGCAGCAGACCTCTCTGCCTTATTCCCAATAAGGTAAAGTAACAGTTTTACTTCTCTGCTATTGTTGTTATCCTGCATGGGCATGTCTGTGTACTGCCCAAACTCCTCCTTCCACTTGGCCAATCGCTGAGCTAGGTTTGTATCTGCAAAATCCAAGGCTCCATGGTTCACACTGCTAGCTGCTGCACTTCAGAGAACTCACAGCTCCAACACTGCCACCATGTTTCATTCACAATGAATGAAAGTTAAGATGAACAAGTAAAACTTTATTAAATTCTGTGCACTGCTTTTTGTCCATGTGGATGAGTTGCTTCCAGCCTAACTTACTTGCTTCCCTGTTTCTATTGGTGTACTGTTAACAACAGTCCCTCCAGGAAACGTGGACCCTCTGACTCCAGTTCCACTGATCATGATAAAGGCAGAACACTGGTTTCAGGTCCTATGGTGGTTGGGCTGCGGAGTCCCACATCCCAAGGAAGGAGGATGGACAGGAGTTCTGCACCCAGAATTGTACCTGAGAGGCCCAGAGTTTTAAACAGTGATCGGGTGCTGCCCAAACCCAGCTGGTTTGGAAGCACATGGGTCCAGTTGCAACATGGAACACATCCGGTTATTTAACATGGGGTATCCCCCTTTCTAGCTAAACTCCCACAAGACTTGACAGAAAAGTTGAACCCCTTCATTGCCACAGGTTAACTAATGGCTAAAACCTCATTGCAGACTGCACTGGATGTATCAACACAGCAGCTGATCCATGGCCACCATGGTAGCTGTGTGCAGAGATGCATGGCTGTAAGCCTCTGGCATTCCGAGAGACGTACGGAGCACAACTGGCAGTTTGCCCTTCAAGGGCACAGGCCACACACAGATGACACACTAGACTTCCTAAAGGATTCCAGAGCCAGACTTCATTCATTGGTCATCTACATCTCAGCCCCAAATCATAAGTCCTCTAGATATCAGGGCAATCCAGGCAGAAGATGTCTACTTATCCTCAACAACAGCCTTCTGAGTAGCTACCCTGGAAGATGTTACGGTTCTCTCAAAGGACATGATCTTCCCCACTTACTAGGCAGCCTTCATTTGCTTCCAGACAGCAGGTTTGACACAAGGATCAGGAGCCACACTCAAGAGCCACCCCAAGCCCTACCTTTGGATGCCATCTTGCTTTCTTAAGAACATAAGAATGGCCCTACTGGGTCAGACCAAAGGTCCATCTAGCCCAGTATCCTGTCTTCTGACAGTGGCCAGTGCCAGGTGCCCCAGAGGGAATGAACAGAACAGGTAATCATCAAGTGATCCATCCCCTGTTGCTCATTCCCAGCTTCTGGCAAACAGAGGCTAGGGACACCATTCCTGCCCAACCTGCCTAATAGCCATTGATGGACCTTCCTTCACACTTGGACTGCAATAACAACAGACAAATGGGTGCTAGAAGTTGTGTCTCATGACTATTCCATCTAATTTCAGGCCTTACCCCCTACCCATCCTCCCTTCCCTATCATTCTTCAGGGACACTTCTCATGAAAATCAGCTAAAGGAAGAATTGTCTTTTCCACTTTGCCAAGGAGTCATAGAGGACATGGTACCTCTGGAGTACAGGGGAACAGGTTTCTACTCCTTATATTTATTTCTTTGTCCTGAAGCAAAAAGGGGGTCTTCGTCCTATACTAGACCTGAGTAGACTGAATAAATGTATGTGCCATCTCAGATTCAGGATGGCAAAGCTTACTTGGATCATCCTTTTTCTTTCAGGCTTAAGACTTGTTCATATCTCTTGAGCTGCAAGACACACACTTCCATATTGCCATCCATCTGTCCCACAGGAAGTACGTATAGGGCCCAATCATTACCAGTACAAGGCTGCCATGTGCCATTCAATCTCTCCACAACATGAAGAGACTTCCCAAAATGCTAATGACCAATATCAAAACAAACAGTCAACTATAGTAAGAAACTGCCTCAAACTTCTTGGCCTCTTGTTGGCTTGCACATATGTGATACTGCGAGCCAGACTTCACCTGCGTTCATAAGAAGTCTGGTTAAGGTCATCCTCCAAGATATCAAATGAGCATGCGATTTGTGGTCCTTGGCATTCTATCAACACTGTTGGCTAGACCCCCAAGAACATTTTGGAGGGATTCCCTTCTCTGCTCCGTCTCCTGCAATGTTGTTTCATGGTATATATATTCTAGAACTAAGAGTAATCAGATTAGCTTGCATAGCATTCCAACCTATTCTACAGAATTCCACTCTGCAAATTCTCATAGACAACACATCCACAACATACTTTATAAACAAGCAAGGAGGTGCCCATTTATCTGTCAGGGGGCAGTCAAGTTATGGACATGGTGTCAGTAGCACAAAATAAACCCCAAAAGCTCTTCATCTGAGCAACAGCCCAGCAGAATTTCTAAACAGACACTCCATCAGCAACCACAAATGGTTTCTGGACTGTCTGCTAGGAAGTCTGCTAGGTTGATTCCTGGTAGATGAAGAGCTTTGGGGGTTCATTTTGTGTTATTTACACCATGTCCATAACTTGACTACCTCGATTTCTTTTGTTTGCCATCTCTGGTGCTCTTAGAGGTCAACCCATCTCCTCCCAGAGGCTACCAAAATAGATTATATGCACTGTATTTCAATCTGGTGTTATAGGACTGGTACACCTCTTCCTCCAAATATTAAAGTTCACTTCACTAGAGTGCAAATTGCATCCTCTCCAGGCTTTAGAAACATCCCCATATCTGAAATGTGCAGGATAATTTCCTTACTTTGGTTCAGTACTATGCCCTTGACTTGGCCACAAGATCAGATGCCAAATTTGGCAGGGCAGTGTTAAGTTACTTGTAACGGGGTTCACTCACCATTGTGGTTCCTCCTGCTGGCTGTCTTGGGAATTAGCTCTGCGTGTTAGTGCACCCTCTTCGGGTGATGCCTCACCGCTGTCACTCCTGCTGTAGGACCCACGTCTCTCCAAGGACCGTGGCGTCCTTTTCAGTGACACAGCCCTCTGACCGTGCCACACACTGTGCTCCCCCTCCAGGGGACCTGCAGTCTGCTGTTCAGCCTCTTCCCTTAGTGGCTACTGCCGCAAATTGTCTGGCCACTTCCTCATGGCTCCAGCATCCTCTTTGCCCTTGCCTCAGGGCCTCAGCCTGCAAACCCCAGCAGCCAGCCAGGAGCTGTCTCTCGCTCCTCCGGCCCCTGCTAGCAGCACTTCTCTGTCCAGGGTGCTGGCAGTTCTCTCAGCCCTCCATAGACATAGTCCTTCCTCCCTGGGCTCCCAGCAGAGAACTGAACTCCACTGCCCTGAAGCTCCCTTTTTATATGGGCCTGCTTGGCCCTGATTGGCTGCTCCCTTCAGCCCTTCTCTGATTGGCTGCCTCCTACGCAGACTCCCTAGGGCTCTATTAACCCATTAGAGACCAGTGTGGGGCAGGTGCCCCATCACATCACTATTTAGGTAGTGGCAGTCAGGACTCCTTAATATTAATACCTCCTTCCAGTTGGGGCACTGCTTATCGATCACATAGAGGGGATGACAACATCTGGAAGAACCACGGGTACTGTAAAGTTCAATAACCATTCTTTTTAATGAAAATTTGTTGTTTTCCATTTGGCAAAAAAAAAATTAACCTGTGTTCCTAATGAAGCATTAAATTATCATGGTCTTTTGGTTTACTACTTTTTGTCTGTCAACCAACATCACTTGAAAATGTCAGCTCTGTAGGGGGAATAGTTTACACCTACTGCAGAGGCAATATTGAGAGCACAATTCAACAAATCACTTTAGTTCCATGGAACATAAATAAGTAATTGGCTCAGATTGTCCCCTCCTACATTAAAACCCAGGAGAAGGGGACTTTTTGTCTGGAATTTTCTGTGAGGATTTCCTCATAGATATTCTTGCATTCTCCTGTCAGGGGTGAGGCAGTATTTTCTCCCCTTGCAAAAAAAACCACCCTCAAACCTGGCAGTTCTCAGGGCCATCTGCACTGAGGTCCTATGCCCTCTCGCTGTGACCTGCAGCCCCTGGGGCTGTATTAATGTTTTTAGTATTTTCTGTGGAGCTGAAGAAGGTACAGTATGTTTCCCCACTCCTCCCCAATATTTTGACATTTTCCCCTTGAAAAATAGTCCCCTCTATAAATCAATTTGTCATATTGAAAATATAAGTGCTACTTCTCCAAATAGAGTAATGAACATGTACAGCTGTAGCTATTTCAGTATCTTCTCAGAGTATCGTCCGTATAATACTTTAATTAGGCAAAGGGTGTGTCCCCTTATATGTAAAACCTAAACACAAGTAATGTTAACTTTTCACTGTCAAATTAGAAAATACAACCAGTCTTGTTGCCAAGAAGGCTAATGGCATATTGGGCTGCATTAGTAGGAGCATTGCCAGCAGATCGAGGGAAGTGATTATTCCCCTCTATTCGGCACTGGTGAGGCCACATTTGGAGTATTGTGTCCAGTTTTGCTTTCCCCCCCCCCCCTCCCCCCACTACAGAAAGGATGTGGACAAATTGGAGAGAGTCCAGCGGAGGGCAACAAAAATGATCAGGGGGCTGGGGCACATGACTTATGAGGAGAGGCTGAGGGAACTGGGCTTGTTTAGTCTGCAGAAGAGAAGAGTAAGGAGGGATTTGATAGCAGTCTTCAACTACCTGAAGGGGAGTTCCAAAGAGGATGGAGCTCGGCTGTTCTCAGTGGTGGCAGATGACAGAAGAAGGAGCAATGGTCTCAAGTTGAAGTGACAGAGGTCTAGGTTGGATATTAGGAAACACTATTTCACTAGGAGGGTGGTGAAGCACTGGAATGGGTTACCTAGGGAGGTGGTGGAATCTCCATCTGTGACGGTACCTCCCATAAGGCTTTGTGGGAATATGACATAACTGGAATATGTTTTGTGCTGCCTGTGCCAGGTACATATCTATGTAAAGGTTATGATCTACTAGTTATGTTCACCCTAGTTGTATGCAGGCACCATTTGTGTGTTCAAGGTTATGAACATTGGCTGTGTAATTGCTTGATTCCTAAGGGGCCTCAGTTAGAACATTTGATGACTTCTTGGGAAAGGAATGTGCAAATTAGGTGTTCAGTCAGGGGGCACTTAACAGACAAAAGAGCTTGGAAGATTCCAATCCACATTAGAAGTCTACCTGAGGACGTTCAAGGCAGCATGTGGGTAATGGCTGCTACCTGCAGTCCTGAGTCATGCATGGGCATGTGACCTGCCCATGTGATTCCGAATCTCCATTCTGTGACTGGATTCTACAGAGGGAGAGGAGGGGGTCTCCACCCACAAGAGACAGTCTATTTAAACCTGTGGGAGACCCCTCCATTTTGTCTTCAGCTGGCTAAAGAAGGAGCCTCTCCACCCCCACAGGACACTTGAAGGAAACTGAAAACTACAGGGGGTGTGAGTGATTGCTGGACCCAGGCTAAAAGAAGATTAGCCTGTAAAAGGGAACATTTTGGAACTGGTGAGGATCTTATCTGTATTTAGTGCAATTAGACATAGATTTGCGTATTTTATTTTATTTTGCTTGGTAACTTCTTTTGTTCTGTCTGTTACTACTTGAAATCACTTAAATCCTACTATCTGTATTTAATAAAATCACTTTCTACTTATTAATTAACTCAGAGTATGTATTAATACCTGGGGGAGCAAACAGCTGTGCATATCTCTCTATCAGTGTTATAGAGGGCGAACAATTTATGAGTTTACTCTGTATAAAGCTTATACAGGGTAAAACGGATTTATTTGGGTTTAGACCCCATTGGGAATTGGGCATCTGAGTGTTAAAGGCAAGCAGACTTCTGTGAGCTGTTCACAGGTTAACCCTGCAGCTTTGGGATAGGTGGTTCAGACTCTGGTCTGTGTCTGGAGCAGATAGGTGTGTCTGGCTGTCAGCAAGACTTTGAGTGCTGGAACCACCAGTAGCTGGCAGGGGAGAATAGAACCAGAGGTGGCCTTTGCACATCAGCTGGCAGCTCCCAAGGGGGTTTCTGTGAACCAACCCGTCACACCATCCTTAGAGGTTTTTAAGGCCAGGCTTGACAAAGCTTTGGCTGGGATGATTTAGTTGGGGATTGGTCCTGCTTTGAGCAGGGGGTTGGAATCGATGCCCTCCTGAGGTCTCTTCCAATCCTAATCTTTTTTGATTCTGTGATTCTATGATCACATCGAAAAGTAAAGGGTTTGTTAAGGAACCATGCATGTTTTCAAATGCCCTTTACTGTCTAGGAAGACTGAGTACAATTGTGTGTCCCTGGCCTGTTTCTGAGTTTCTTTGCTTGTTACCATGTGCTTTCTCAAAGGGAGAATTACAGAGCAAAGAACGTATTTAAGCAGTGGTACTTCTAACAAGTGAAAACATGGAAGCCTGTGCTGTAAATATTCTAACAATAATTATCCATAATTTTAATATTTTAAAATATGGTGAATTAACTTGCTTTTACATTTGTACTCTGTTTTCACAAATATTCTGTGTGCATGAGGCACTACTGAACAAAAACAACTCACAAACACTTCTTACCAGGATTGGTCTGTAATTTTTAATCCCAGTGTTAGACGACGTTAGCAGGATAAGCATCCCCAGAACACTGGGGAATAGAAGAACCTTACTGGCTGAAGGTGAGCTAATGATAGCTGTGAAGATTAAAACTGCACAAAATCCCTTCTTATCATTTTTTCCAAGACACACAGGGCTAAATCTTGCCATATGCTGCACTGGTGCACTAGACAGTAAAGAGAGCCTAGAAAGCTTACCCCTTACCTATGCAGCAGAAGAGAAAGAATACTGGGAAAACTTTATGCAGCTTCCATATTGGCCAACACTCCACAGCCCCAAAGAGACATGATTTGCTAGCTAGAGAGCAGAGGCAGCACAGAAGCTAGCAAACAGAGCTAAAAACAGGGGAATTTGAGTGGGAATTTGTAAGGGGAGTTTGGAGGAGGTGGTATTTTTGTGGGGTGTTTTTCCTTCTTGACAGGAGCTTAGGAAATGAGGCTACAGAGGCAGCCCTGCTAGTGAACTGAAGAATGGAAGAGATGGTGAAGATGACTGGAGGTGGAAGCTGCAGGATGTATATTCTTCTGGAGTGTGTACCTGAAAGGTGCTTTGTTTGTATGAAGTGCCAGCTGAATGGTTTGATGGAAGAGAAGATCCAAGGTTTGGAGACGCAGCTAGAAACTGTGGTAGAGTTTTGAAGAGTATTTGAGTGAATAATGGAGGGAAGGGGACAGGAGGCTAAAGGGAAACATAAACACTTGTGGATACATGATGGACCAGAGAACTGTGAGGGTAGACTGTTGAATGAGGAGAGTGGCCAGTGGAAGCCTGTGGCTATGAGAACAAAGCAGAGGAAAGGACTGGCTACCAAAGGAGAAATAGAGCTGAGAAACAGGTTCAGTGAGTTGGAAAATGAAGGGAGGAGGCAGGCAGTAACAGAAGATAGAAGAGCAAGGAAGAAGAGAAGAACGGCTGGTTCCCTATAAGAAGAGGGGAAGAGACAATGAAGATAGCCAGAGTTTGGAGCCCTAGGAGGATAGGGAATGAACAGAAGATAAGAAGACTTGCAGCCATTAAAAAACAGAAGGGGGGATGGACAGAGGATCACACCAACGCCAGGAAGAAGTAGGTCTACGTGACTAGGGACTCCCTATTAAGAACAGACAGGCTTGTCACCAGAGCTGATCCAGAGAACAAAAAGGTGTACTGTCTGCCAGGAGCTAAGATACGGGATGTGGACCTAAAGCTGAAGAGGATCCTAATGAGATCAAGAAAGAATCCACCAATTGTCCTTCACTTGGGAACAAACTATACTGCTAGATTCTCTCAGGAATGCATCAAGGAAGACTACACCCAGCTAGGGAAAACACTTAAAGATATGGAAGTAGAAATTACCATATCTGAGGTGGAAGCTAAACTCAAACACCTTGATGGGACCAAATCAGGGCACCCAAATAATCTCCATCTGAGAATATTAAAGGAACTGGCACATGAAATTTGCAAGCCCAATAGCAAGGCTTTTTAATGAATCTGCAAACTCAGGGATCATATCCTGTGACTGGAGAATTGCAAATATAGTACCTATAATTAAGAAAGGGGAGAAAAAGTGATCCAGGAAACTGCAGGCCCATTAGTTTGACCTCAATTGTATGTAGGGTTTGATAACAAATTTTGAAAGAGAGAATAGTTAAGGACATGTAAACGGTGATTGGGATAAAACACAACATGGTTTTACAAAAGGTAGATCGTATCATACCAACCTTATATCTTTCTTTGAGGAGATAACTGGTTTTCTAGACAAAGCAAATGCACTAGATCTAATCTATCTGGATTTCAGTAAAGCATTTGATACAGTTCCATGTGGGAAATTACTAGTTCTATTGGAGAAGATTGGGATTAATATGAGAATCAAAAGATGGGTAAAGAACTGGTTAAAGGGGAGGTAAGGAACTGGTTAAGGGATACAGTGGATCAATCTGAAAATTGAACTGTCAGCCTGGAGGGAGATTACTAGTGGAGTTCCTCAGAGATCGGTCATTTTCATTACTGATGTTTGCACAAAAAGTGGGAGTGTGCTAATAAAATTTGCAGATGACACAAAGTTGGAAAGTACTGCCAATACAAAGGAGGAACAGAATACCATACAAGAAGATTTCGACCACTTTGAAAACTGGAGTAATAGAAATGGGGTGAAATTTAGTAGTGCAAAGTGCAAGGTTATGAATTTAGGGACTAACAACAAGAATTTTTGCTATGGGGACATATCAGTTGGAAATGAGAGAGGAGAAGAAAGACCTGGGTGTATTGGTTGATCACGGGGTGATTATGAGCTGCCAATATTATGTGGCCATGAAAAAATGGCTAATGCAGTCCTAGGATGCATCAGGTGAGGTATTTCCAGTAGAGATAGAGAAGTGTTATTACCATGATACAAGGCACTGGTGAGACCTCATCTGGAATACTGTGTGCAATTCTGATCTCCCATGTTTGAAAGATGAATTCAAATTGGAACAGATGCAGAGAAGGGCTACTAGGGTGATCAGAGGAATGGAGAATCTACCTTATGAGAGAAGACTTAAGGAGCTTGGCTTGTTTAGCGTAACAAAATGAAGGCTGAGTGGATATATGATTGCTCTTTACAAATACATCGGAGGGATAAATGCCAGGGAGGGAGATGAGTTATTTAAATTAACCAGATCAGCCAGATCAGCCACACCATCACTGGTTCATTCACCTGCACATCCACCAATGTAATATACGCCATCATATGCCAGCAATGCCCCTCTGCTATGTACATCGGCCAAACTGGACAGTCTCTAAGGAAAAGGATAAATGGACACAAATCAGATATTAGGAATGGCAATATACAAAAACCTGTAGGAGAACACTTCAACCTCCCTGGACACACAATAGCAGATCTTAAGGTGGCTATCCTAAAGCAAAAAAACTTCAGGACCAGNAGGTCAATGTTGGCAAAAAAAACAAAAAACCTAATTTGTTTTAAGACTGAGATTGATAAGTTTATGGAGGGGAAGGTATGATTGCCTACAATGGCATATGGCCCAACCTCCATTGCCTTTAGCAAATATCTTCATTGGCCGGAGATGGTAGACCAGCTGGGGAGGGCTCTGAGTTACTACAGGTAATTTTTTCCCAGGTATCTGGCTGGTGGGTCTCACCCATATGCTCAGGGCGTAACCGATTACCATATTTGGAGTTGGGAAGGAATTTTTCCCCAGGTCAGATTGGCAGAGTCCCTTGCGGGGTTTCGCCTTCCTCTGCAGCTGGGGGCATCAGTCACTTGCTGGTTTAAACCAGAGTAAACGATGGATTGTCTGTAATTTGAAGTCTTTAAATCAAGATTTGGGGACTTCAGTAACTCAGCCAGAGGTTTGGGGCCTATTATAGAAGTGGGTGGGTGAGGTTTTGTGGCCTACAATGTTTGGGAGGTCAAACTAGATCGTGATGGTCCCTTCTGGCCTTTAAAGTAATAGGCATGGCCAGTCTCCAGCATGATATTTACAATAAGCAGCATGCACTAGCCAGGGAAATACACTATTTCTTTTCAAAGGAGTAAGTAGCAAGATATCCCCATCAGTTTATAGCTCCCCTTCAACCATCCTGCACTGTGCTAGCAGTATGGTTCTAATGCTGGAAAGACAGTTCTGGTTGATATCTTCCCCTCCTCTCTCTCCCCCCACTCAGCATGCATGGCCACATATGTAAAGGGCAGAATTTTTCTCTTAGAACTTTGCTTATAAAATATGATCTTTGCTGTAGTTAGAAGTGTAACTGTCCATATGCATTTATTTTAGCTGTACTTCTATATTTCACTGTCTGCATTGCTATCAGAAACCTCAGTTTTTGAGATTTCCTCTCTCAAATCACATAGGACAGAAATCTGCCATGCAAGGTGATGGGTAGGATTCATATTTTCTTTTCAACAAAAAAACCCCCCTTTTTAATTCTCTACATTAATTCTCTAAGTTATAGAATTGCAAAACCAGAATTTCTCCACCTTTACCTGTACTAAAAATTGTTTTCTTTTCTTTCCACAATGGCTTAGTGTCATTTGACTTATGAGTGATTTCATTTTGAAAATTTGCTACTGCGAAACAAAGTTGAGCTTTTTATATTTTAAAAAACTTAGTAGAACAAGCCTTGTTATTGTATAAGTAAACCTAATAATGCTGTAACATTCTCTCACTCAAACATTTCGGAGTGTGCCACCATCACTAGGATGGAGGTCATAGTTTAATTGAAGGGAAAGAAAACATGAAAAATTTGAATCCACACCTGTTATATTAAAATAACATTAAGGGTCAGACGTAAGCTCTCATAGCTTTTAGATTTGGAACTGAGGCTGCTACAACATCCTATTCTCATCTTATTAAGTCTAGTGATTATAAAATGTATGGGTTTTTTTCATCTTGGGTCATCAAATGAAGTGAGATGACTGTTTCCTCTTACTAGGAACAATAAGGATGAGTTAAGTTACAACTTCATTTAGAATCTCTGTTTGTAGGTATCTATTTCTCCTTTTAGTATTACTATGACTTTTTTATATTTAATATAGTAACAGAACCAAAACTTCATAATTTTCTAAATATTCCATGAATGACAACTATTTAAATAGCAACAAGGATTCCTGTGGCACCTTAAAGACTAACAGTTGTATTGGAGCATAAGCTTTCGCTCCAATACAACTGTTAGTCTTTAAGGTGCCACAGGACTCCTTGTTGCTTTTTACAGATCCAGACTAACACGGCTACCCCTCTGATACTTGACAACTATTTAAATGACTCTTAGACACTGTTCTCTTCTTCTTTGAGTGCTGGTCCCTGTGTGTATTCCATTGTGGGTATGCATGTGCTCCATGTGACTGAAAGAGAGAGAATTCTTGCAAGCGGTGTCCGTTGATCCACTCCTGCGCCCCTGCCATCCTCATGCTTTGCACCAAGAGTATAAGGGGCAGGGTGGACTGACCACTGCTCCAGTTCCTTCTCTACCATGAATCCAGTCATTAGCTGAAGCAGGGGGAAGGAGGGTGGGTAGTGGAATACAGATAGGGACCACACATCTCGAAGAACTCCAGTTACAACCAGGAAAGTAATTTCCCTTTCTTCTTCAAGTGTTGGTTCCTATGTGTATTCCACTGTGGGTGTCTGACAAGCAGTAGTAAGAGAGGAGAGTGCGAGGATGCAGAGTATGGCTGCATGTAAAACTACAGCCCCAAATGATGTGTCAGCACAGGAGTCTTGGACCAAGACATAATGTCTCATGAATGCATGGATCGGACTTCACATAGATGCCCTGCAAATGGCAAGTGGCCAGCAGACAGTGCGGGGCAGTGCGGCAGAGCTGTCTAATTTCCTGATATTGTGTAGTGCTGCAGCTCATAGATTTCATCTCAAGTAGGGTGTGTTAGGATCAAAGGGTTAAATACATGTTTGAAAATGACTGTTGACAGAATTTCAACATAGTTTCACTCACCAAGGTAGACAGTTGATTTTTAGACAGTTTAGAACTCTGCTAGCCAAAACATAATCTGTCTGTGCCTTATTTTTCTTCATCCATAACCTTCCCACCTTTGTAAAACAGATTTAAAGAGGGACAGAGTTAAATAAGTGAAAAATATTACTATTTATTATTATTTGTGGGGTGTGTTTGTACGAGTAATTTTGCAGACCTGCTTTAAGGTCAAAAGTGTGTTGTGTTACTTATTTTAACTTTTATTTTTTTCCAATTTGTTAGGATCTCAGCAGCAAGGATATGAAGAGAGACTTGTACATAGTTGCACATGTAATTCGAATAGGTACAGTATGGTTTGCTAACTAATTTTTTTTTATATTAGCTCAAAATGAAAAGTATTTTTAAAACCTATCTTATACTGAATTGACACTGTGATGAATTTTACCAGTTAGAAAGCTCCATCACAGACCCTACCTCTTTGTTGAAACAGAAGTTCAAATCGTGACATTATAGATAAGTGTTAATACATTTTAGTAATTGCTAGACAGTGATTTTCTTGATCTGGAACATAAGACTTGGGTAAATACCCATTTGGAAAGAGAAGATTATCAGTTTTATCGTGCACCCTTCTAAACCTTGAACACAAGATGTAGGAAAGGGGGAGATAAAGCTCACTTTTGGAGAGGATGTCAGCTAGGGTTACCAGATAGCAACTGTGAAAAAACGGGACAGGGGGTGGGGGTAATAGGCGCCTATATAAGAAAAAGTCCCCAAAAACGGGACTGCCCCTTTAAAAATGGGACATCTGGCCACCCTAATGTCAGCGTACCTGGTCATTCAGAATTGTAAATCATTTGCAGATGGATAAATACAGGGAACTCTTTTTTGTTGTGTGCCAATGACTATAAATGGCTATGGCAGCTTTTTGAGACACACTGTTGGCAAAAAACCTGCTTAATGGGGATGCATTTAGCCAGTGCCAAGGTGTTAAGATATTGGTGTTTTAATTGAGAAGAGGCCAGATAAATATTTCTTGTATTTGTGTTAAGTACAATATTTTATTTCTAGTTTTTTCTGGCTGTTTAAAAATCTCATCTCTTAATGGGACAATAATTTAATCAAAATTCATATATATAAGAATATGAAAAGAGGGACATAGAAAGTCTAGAATACCTATACAATACATTGAAAGCTCTATACTGTAGTTTGTACTGTATGTATGTGTACACACTCACATAGAGACAACAGAAAGATAGGAGCAGAGAGAGCAGCTGCATGTTAATTTCTAACCAAGCTGTCTGTTTCAGGTCGCATGCTGCTAAATGATTCCAAAAAGGGCCCCTCCCATCTACATTATCGTCGCCCCTATGGCTGTGCAGTATTGAGCATCATGGATGTACTTCAATCAATCTCTGAACTAAAGGAAGAAAAAGATTTTGTTCTCAAAGTTTACACGTGAGTAACTCACCAGAGGGAGAAAGAAATTGCGTGAGCAATTAGTATAGGTCAGGTGTCTTAATACTACATGAATACATGTGCCACAAATCAGAGATTCAGCACTGAGCTATAAATGACATGTAAAGGACTTATAATTTTTTGTGAGATCCTCTCCCTGACAGATTAGCATGACCTGCTCTCATGCATACAAACAAATAACCTAAATAAATCTCTTGCAGAAATGTGCAAGTGTGTGATGCTTACGTTGATGAATTCTCCAGCCTTCTAATCCATTTTACTTAGCTGGCTGATGCTAATGCTGAGCTCTTTAAAAAATAACCATTGTAGCCCACTTTTCAGATGTTTCTTTTCATAGGGAAGCAAGTTTGGGGATGGCGGGGAGAGCATGAGCAGGGAAGTTTCTACTTGCCCTTGCTTTTTCTTACAGTTGCAAGACAGCTAGTGAGCCTGTAGGAGATATACTAAAACTACATGCAGCTCCATTTTAAAGATATGATGTTTCAGCCAGGTTGCGTGACAGGAAGACACATTTTGGAATATTCCTTGAATATACATCACTGGGGAGAATTCATAAACTGTCCTTTTTCCTGTTTCTTACTGATGTTGCTCTCAGTGCTACTAAGCATAACTTTTAAAAGCTTAAAGAATGGCTAGAGCTGTATTCTGCAATCTGGGGGTGGGGGAGAGAGAAGCCTAGGTTTGGGTACGGGGGTGCAGGGAAGAGGAAAGGAGCAGTAACGGTGGGGAAAGCTGCATGACCATAAATCCACTCTGAATGTCCACTGCAAAAGTGCTGCTGTGACTAAATCATTTGGCATCTCCTTGAAAAACTACGTTCCCTCCCTGCACTTGATGCTGTTTCCTAATGCACATGGCTATAGGAGCAACTCATGCATACAGGACTACAGTTTTAAGAAGCACGTCATCAGCTGAAGCTTTGTCTCTGCTCCCACAAAAGAGTACGTTTTCAGGACCATGTGGCCAGGCTTGCAGATTTCTGATGGACACCCCCACTTCTGGGGGAAGGGTGAAACAGGCAGGAGGGGGCGACCAGGAAAAGGCAGTAAAACATAAGAGAGCAAAAATGTATAAAAATAGAAAGCAGAAAAGGGCGGGGGGGAGATGTAGGGGGTAAAAAAAAACATGGAAACAGGGAGATTGAGGTGGGGGAAGAGAGAATGGATAGAAAAAAGCAGAGATGCTGCCATGCCATAAAGGGTTGTGGGGGCTTCCGTGGAGCATATATTGCATATATATATATATATATATATGCGTCTATTGCATATAAATACAAGCCAGAGAACCACTGGGTTAAAGACTGAAATGTTGACTGACATTCATAATATGAGTGAAGTTCAAGCATATTTCTATTTTTCAGTCAAGTTTGTAGATTGAAGTCTTATTTTGAACCTTTAATATGCAGTTTACTTCTAGCTTTAACCTCAGTGGCATCATCTGCCTTTGACCAGCTTAAGATAAATCCGTCAGATTTTCCAGGCTAAATTGAAATTGTCTGTTTGGCTTCTATTCACAACTGCTCACAGAGGCTGCTTTATTGGATCAATATTGCTTTCTGATGGTTAATTAAATAGAGAACATTGGCAGTTATTTCCTCAGTGTGCTGGGATTGTTCATGGACTGTCACTTTGCACGGGAGCTCCACTAGTAGTTTACCTTCATCCTTTGAAAGATGCTAATCAGATTAGTGAATAAATACACACACACACATGACCCAAGACTTTCTTCTACCTGCACATTCCCATCAAAATTCAAATTCCGTTCCATACTGGTGTTTGAGTGACAGACTTTTTGAAAACATGCTGGCAGGTTTAATTGCCTTAAAAGCAACCATGAGCTGTTCTTTCACCCCAATAGATTGTTTTGCAATAACAAGGATTAGTATTTTAGCTGTTGCTTTCAAAGGTTTACAGTCTGAAATATTTTTAATTTAAAAAGGTAAAATACTCAGATTTTCCAGGTTGAAGGTGCTTTCTTGTTTTAGGAGCATTAATAGAGATTAAAATATATGTTAAATTTGGGAATTATGTCTGTAAATTCAGATTATTTTCAAAGTGATTTGCTTGCAGTTCTGGAATTCATTAGTAAATCTGTGTGGGATTTAAATCCACATGTACTATCAGTCTGTACAAGCTATACCATGCATTTGTTGTTGAAGGGCTTTGTTAACACTAGCTGTAGGAGAAATGATGGATGGATATTGTGTTGGGTCAGAGGTTTAGGTGTCAAACAAAGTAAGGCTTTTGTACTGCTTAGCAGCTGATGGTCCTGCAGCATCCAATAAGGATGATGAAAATTGGCAAACATAAAATTTCTTCTGGACAACTTGGTCTCTGAAACAAGTGAGAAAATATTCATCAGTTCTCACAGTCATCACCTCTTTAAATAACAGAAAATGATAAAATGTGCAATAGCTCATGCCAGCTTCCATTAAAGCAGATTCAGTCATTGGTGCACATCTCCTTCAGTCATGCATGTCTTTTCAAATACCTTTTGTTTAGATTCAGTTTCGTGTTCTTGTGCACTGTGCCCACTTCAGGACAAAAGGCTATTTGTCTGTATTAGTAACTAAGGGCCAGATTTTAAAAGATATGTAGGTGCCTAAAGGTACACAAAGGAGCCTAGTGGGATTTTTCAAAACTGCACCTGGAACTTTCAAAAGTGCCTAGGTGCATACATCCAATGGGAGTTAGGCAGCTTTGAAAAATCCCACTAGGCTCCTACCTGCATCTTTAGTCCTAAATATATTTGAAAATCTGGCCCCTAAAGCATTGTCTGTGTTTATAATGGCATAATATAACTTTAGGAACCATAGTATAACTGTATACTTTAAACTGTATACCTTCCTTTCAGTCTATCAGCAGTTTATGTATCTATTAGAAAGTTGTGAATGCCAAAAGGAAGCTAGATTTGAAGATAAGAATGCTAATTTCTTCTTCCTCATTTAGCAGAGACACCACCAGTAGTACAGGATGAAGTGCTCTATCTTTCTCTTCAAAAGTATCAGGATTTAGAATTTAAAATTTCACATGCAGAATTGTACACTCTGTTTAAAGATAGCCTTATCCTAAATGTACATTGAGACTTTGGTTGTTTTTTGTTTGTTTGTTTGTTTGCTTTTTTTTTCTAAAGCACTATACAATAGTGAAGTAAAAAATACAAAAGTTGCAGGGTCAGATGTAGTATCCTGATGGAATCCTCACTATTTTACTGGTGGATTTTATTGTTTTCTATTCCCTATGTGAGCTGGCATACCGTCATTGAATTGATGCTTGTACTGTACCTAGAAGTATGTGTCATAGCATCCAGTGTTGTCATTTCTCTTGTGGTGTATGCTATTTTTTTTTACCTACATTTTATATAGTCTATATAATAGGATATTTATATTCCTTTCACATTGCAGTAACCCTCATAAACATCACTGTTTAACATGGTAAAGATTATCCCTCAGACCTCACAATTATTTAATTTCTTTTCTAAATTTTTAATTACTTTTTTTTACTTATGAAAGATGTTGAATTGACAGCGCTGGGAACTGAAGTCCTCTATTTAACCACAAATCAGATAAAGCATGTTAGGCACTTCCCTACACTGCCAACTACTTCTGTGCTTCAACAGAGCTCCCATAGGTTTCTTTTCAGAGTCCTATGTGAAGTACTAGTAATACATGCAATGACCTAGCTAGATCCTCCCTACCTATGACCAGGTGCTCACACTTTTGCATACCCAGAATGGCCAATTCTTGTCTATATGCTGTTTCCACAGCCACCATCATCCCACCCTTCAGGCTGCAGCTTTACAACTTCAATTAATTCCCTGAATGGACCAGGCAGCCAAAAGGTTGTGCATAAAGTTAACTTTTCCATGGAAAGAGATGGGTAAATCATTTGGCCCCATCGACTGCAGAATCAGACATAACTGCTATTGGGAAATAAGCACTCTGGGTGCTGCGTTAGCCATATGCACCTGGGTCAGGAAGAGTGGCTGTGTACATTTGCATGGCCCTAAGGTCACTAGCCGGCTTCAACCCTGGCCATAAGGGGCCATTCTGGGGCAAGAGTGTCATATGGTTCTTCATCTACTCAAGATAGTTAAGTCCCAGGCAGACTGCGAAAAGCTACAAAAGGATCACTCAAAACTGGGTGACTGGGCAATAAAATGGCAGATGAAATTCAGTGTTGATAAATGCAAAGTAATGCACATTGGAAAACATAATCCCAACTATACATATAAAATGATGGAGTCTAAATTAGCTGTTACCACTCAAAAAAGAGATCTTGGAGTCATTGTGGATAGTTCTCTGAAAACATCCAATCAATGTGCAGCGGCAGTCAAAAAAGCAAACAGAATGTTGGGAATCATTAAGAAAGGGATAGATAATAAGACAGAAAATATCATATTGCCTCTATATAAATCCATGGTACGCCCACATCTTGAATACTATGTGCAGATGTGGTCACGCCATCTCAAAAAAGATATATTGGAATTGGAAAAGCTTCAGAAAAGGGCAACAAAAGTGATTAGGGGTATGGAACAACTGCCATATGATGAGAGATTAATAAGACTGTGACTTTTCAGCTTGGAAAAGAGGCTACTAAGGGGGATATGATTGAGGTCTATAAAATCATGACTGATGTGGAGAAAGTAAATAAGGAAGTGTTATTTACTCCTTCTCATAACACAAGAATTAGGGGTCACCAAATGAAATTAATAGGCAGCAGGTTTAAAACAAACAAAAGAAGTAATTTTTCACACAATGCATAGTCAACCTGTAGAACTCCTTGCCAGAGGATGTTGTGAAGCCCAAGACTATAATAGGGTTAAAAAAAGAACTAGATAAATGCATGGAGGGTAGGTCCATCAATGGCTATTAGCCAGGATGTGCAGGGATGGTGTCCCTAGCCTCTGTTTGCCAGAAGCTGGGAATGGGCGACAGGGGATGGATCACATGATGATTACCGGTTCTGTTCATTCCCCCTGGGGCACCTGGCATTGGCCACTGTCGGAAAACAGGGTACTGGGCTAGATGGACCTTTGGACTGACCCAGCCTGGCCATTCTTATGTCTCTCTGCCCAGACTATCAAGCTGGCCAGTTTGGTGGAGATTTTATGATGTGGATATCTGTGTGCTCGGAGTTAGACTGACACTACCAATCCATTGCAAATACTATAGGCCATCAGTTGCCACTAGATGGTACCAACTTTCAGTCACTATCAACTTGGAGTGGATTCAGTCCAGTGACCTAAAGGTGAAAGGTGTATATCTCATTATCTATCTATTCCTCCCTTTTTTTTTTTTTAATTGCAGTTAAAGAGTGAAACGAGTGAGCTTGTCAACCTATTTTGCTCCATCATTACTCTTTGAGTGCATCCTCCCAGGTCTTTTAAGTTTAACTTAACACGCACAGGGACATAAAATTTCTGCATCCAGCAGTCCATCTAGTCAAGCAATCCATCTGGTCCTGTATTCTGTTTACAACTGGTCAGAACCAGAGATAAGAACCTTTCAGCAGGTATATGTGGAATAATCTGACCCACATATAGGTCTCATCCTGATTTCTGTTAGTTAGTGATTGTCTTAAGCCCTGAAGTATAAAGTTAATATCCCTTCCAAAAGTTATATTTTCATTAAAAACAACAACTCTGGATGTTCTTGATATCCATATAAATATCCAGTTGCTTTTTGCATTTTGCTGACTTCTTGGTTTCAACAACTTTGTCTAGTGATAAATTCCACCGTTTAACTACATGTTGTATGAAAAAGCATTTCCTCTTATTGGTTTTGAATTTCCTACTTTTTATTTAATTGAATGTTACCTTATTCTTGTGTTACACACACCCTGCAAGCCTTTTAATAGAACAGTGTTCTGTTTCTCGATCTTGACCTTTTCCCCACTCCGAGACAGTTGGGCTGCACCTTTCTTCCTTCATGGAAGATTTGCAGTGTTCTCAGCCACCATTGCACTCCCCAATCCTGGAACTGGTGTATTATTGACCGATCCCCTCAGCATAAGTTAGAACAGTCTAAAGGCCTCATACCAGCAGTCAGGGTGGTGCTCCCAGTGTAGAGAAAGGTGTGGGTGGGAAAATGGGAAGAGACTATGTGATAAAGAAAGGATTTCTTGTAAACCCTTGATTAAAGAGTGAATGAGGTGAATTTGTGGTGAAAGTGGGTGTAGGAAACAGCCTTGAGGCAAAAGTAGCAGCTTGGGCTGAGATCTAATGTGGGCACCTTCTACTGTTTAGGAGTTGTCTGGGGCTGAGGGTGGGAGAACGCTTCCCCTTTGCAGCCAGGGGAGAAGTGTGCATAGACACAGGGGAAAGAACTGTGGCCTGAGTAGAGCAAAAGTTTGTTTCATGCTTCTGGTTTGGATGGAGCCTGACAGCTTTAGCTAGTCTCAGGGTATGTCTACACTGCAATTAAATAACCATGGCTGGCCCGTGTCAGCTGACTCGGACTTGTGGGACTCAGGCTAAGGGGCTGTTTAATTGCAGTGTGTAGATGTTCAGGCTTGAACTGGAGTCTGGGCTCTAGGACCCTGCAAGGAGGGAGTGTCCCAGAACTCAGGCTCCAGTCCAAGCCCAAATGCCTACACTGCAATTAAACAGTCCCTTAGCCCGAGCTCCGCGAGCCCAAGTCTGCTGTAGACATACCCTCACAGTGTACAATTGCCATAACTGAGCTACTCATCATAGGGCCAGATAAGCTTTTTTAGATGGAGAATATAGGAAATGTAAATGAGACTGAAAGGTATATAATATTTAAACAGGGATTTTACAGGTGTGCAAATCAGAATGGTTGTACAAAAATTCAGCTTATTTTACCATTCTTTTAGAGCCTGCCTTGTTGTTGTTAAAGATTTATGTCTGAACGAGATTGTTCCTCTCACAATCCAGTTTTTTCTGCTTCTTAATCCTACAGTCATGTTATCACCTTGCAAAGAGGATATAATACCACAACTCCACAGTTATAAGATCATTACATAAACCATGAAAAGATTTACTTTATTAATAATACATTTTAATTATATCCCCATAAAACTATTTTTAAAATGAAGTAAAAACTAATAAATCTAAATGTATACATCATTTTTTATCTCACTTTTCTTGGTTGCCTGTATTTTTATATTTCTGTATGGCCTTTTTGTCTTTAATTCTTTGCTCCTTTTACCTTATCTCCATAGGTTTTCTTTTCCATCTTCCTTAAACTGATCTCCCTTTTTTCTTATTCCTGCTTTCAGTTTTCCTTTTTGTCCTCTCTTCCACAGTCCTATTACTCTCTTCCCCTTTTTCCTCATCTGACAGAACCTTTTGTCTTTAAAATTCCTTTCTCTTATTGCAAGTATATTGCCTAAATGATTTTCCTCTTGTAACACTCCTTCATTGCTATTTGCCCAGCTGGGTAGCGCCTTCATTTTACTTCTGCCCCCACAGTGTTTGACATTATAGCCTAATGTTGTGTGTGAAACATTCAGCATTTTGAATTTACTATGGAAGCAACCAACAAAAAGGGAAATTTGGACTGCAAAGAAGGACTTTTTATTTAAATAGAAATATATTTGATCACTAGTAAAATGCCCTAAGAAAACTATGAAAAGTTTATTAATGATAAATATATTTAGGTCTAAATTTTCAAACTTGGATGCCTAAAATTAACCAGCTAGAACCAGATCCTTGGCTTTGGCCAAAAAGTATACAGTGCAACTTAAAAGGGTGGTTGGTGCAAAAATGGCTTTAGGCCACTTTTGTGATACCTAGGTTTTGGGCGTTTTGTCTGAGACAGGTCCTCTGGCATAAGGTAGAGTAGGCCAAGGGCTGCTCTAACTTGCATGTGCTTCCCTAAAACGAGTCACAATACAGAATGCAGGGTAGGCAAGTAACATGGGGCTGCTTGTGGGTAATGTGTTAAAACCATCTGCTCAATGTTTGCTTGTTTCAGAGAAAGCAAACAAAATCTTGTGATGTAGATAGAGAGGCATAAATTGGCAGTCATATTCTTGTGTTATATAAATGGTATCATGTTGCAAATATTGTCTGGTATTCAGTTCATTTATCATAGCGCCGATCTTTCTTAGAATAGAAAGGTATATTAAAGATTAAATTTATTTGACGTTCTGGAGTAAGAATTGCAAAGAAAGGCCAGCTAGATTTGGCTTTAGTAGTTTAGGAAGAAAGGGACCTGTGAAAGGATTCCAGGATCTTGAAAGGAGAGGAATGAATTGATGCCAGTTAACTGAAAGAAATATAGTTTCAAAAACAAGAGGTCAGTGAATGAAATTAATGAGGGATTACAGTATGAGCAATTTGGGCCAGGTTTCTTAACACAAATGATGGCTGGCATATGGAACAAGCTGCCAGAGTCATCAATAGATTTAAACCACACACAAAAATCAATTCAAGAGGGAGTTGGACACATTCATGGAAGCCAGTGTTACCCAGGATTGTAGCACTATCCAATTTATCAGGTTAAAGGATGAGAGAATGTAAAGTTGATTTGAAGTTCCTAGCTTTATCAGGACAGACAGCTATTTTCATTCAATAAAAAAGAAAATGGCCAAGAGTGTTCTCTGAGAAAGTACTTTGTCTCCTTATGCTATTGCTGGACAACTTGGGGCCATAGAAATGGCAAAGGGGTTTCTTGCTCATCATGAAGTGGGTGGGAAAGTTTTAAAATTGTATCTAATTGAACAATTCTAAACGTACTGCATAGGCCGTATGAAATCTGCTGAATTATTGAATTTACCAGTACAGTGTCACACAATACAAAGAGAAGCATTTATTTAGACAATAGATATCAACACTGACATGGGGCAGAGATGCAAATCTGCAGTATCTTGAGATAAAAAGTACAAAGAAAACACTCTTTTTCTCAAAAGTAAATTTAATGTTGGTGAAAAGAACAGTTCAGCTTTGTAAACTAAAGTCCTGTACCCTCAGAACAACATGGATAACAGCAGTTCAAGCTTCCCTACACTGCCCCTCTTATGTACCTCTACCTTTTTTTGCAGAGATTCTCTTTAAGAGTATCAGAGGGGTAGCCGTGTTAGTCTGGATCTGTAAAAGCAGCAAAGAATCCTGTGGCACCTTATAGACTAACAGAGGTTTTGCAGCATGAGCTTTCGTGGGTGAATACCCACTTCTTCGGATGCAAGTAGTGGAAATCTCCAGGGGCAGGTATATATATGCAAGCAAGAAGCAAGCTAGAGATAACGAGTTTAGTTCAATCAGGGAGGGTGAGGCCCTGTTCTAGCAGTAGAGGTGTGAAAACCAAGGGAGGAGAAACTGGTTCTGTAGTTGGCAAGCCATTCATAGTCTTTGTTTAATCCTGAGCTGATGGTGTCAAATTTGCAGATGAACTGAAGCTCAGCAGTTTCTCTTTGGAGTCTGGTCCTGAAGTTTTTTTGCTGCAGGACGGTGACCCTAACATCTGCTATTGTGTGTCCAGGGAGGTTGAAGTGTTCTCCTACAGGTTTTTGTATATTGCCATTCCTAATATCTGATTTGTGTCCATTTATCCTTTTCCTTAGAGACTGTCCAGTTTGGCCTATGTACATAGCAGAGGGGCATTGCTGGCATATGATGGCGTATATTACATTGGTGGATGTGCAGGTGAATGAACCAGTGATGGTGTGGCTGATCTGGTTAGGTCCTGTGATGGTGTCGCTGGTGTAGATATGTGGGCAGAGTTGGCATCGAGGTTTGTTGCATGGATTCGTTCCTGAGTTAGAGTTACTTTGGTGCGGTGTGCAGTTACTGGTGAGAATGTGCTTCAGGTTAGCAGGTTGTCTGTGGGCGAGGACTGGCCTGCCACCCAAGGTTTGTGAAAGTGTGGGATCATTGTCCAGGATGGGTTGTAGATCTCTGGTGATGCGTTGGAGGGGTTTTAGCTGGGGACTGTATGTGATGGCCAGTGGAGTCCTGTTGGTTTCTTTCTTGGGTTTGTCTTGCAGTAGGAGGCTTCTGGGTACACGTCTGGCTCTGTTGATCTGTTTCCTTATTTCCTCGTGCGGGTACTGTAGTTTTGAGAATGCTTGGTAGTTCATTCTCCATATCTATCATGCTGCGACAGCCAACAGATATGCCAGATGTGACTTGGGAGAGGGATATTGACACCTGTACAACTAAGATTTAGATTGAGACCTTACAAATCTGGGTCTAGAAGTGAAAGGGGTCCATACATACCCCACTACCAAACTTTTCAGTTATTTAATTCCCTTTTGAACATATTCTAGGGAAATTTAGTTTTACTTTTTAGTTCTTTTTCCACCGCTCAGATGGTATTCTTGATATATAGCATCCTATTCCCTGTTGTCCACACAGCTTTTTGCAGTTATAATATTCAGCATTGTCTTAAAGGCTGTCAAGCTAGAGCAGAGCTTCTGGTAACTCATTATACCTGATAGAACATGGGTTTGTAATGTGAAAGCTGTAGAAAATGACCAGTTACTTCTTTACAGTTAGCCTGTTACTCCTTATGCCATTGAGTGCTCAAGTTCCATGAACATAAATGCTGAAAAATTGTTGATGTTTTTGTCTGTCTTGACAACAGCTGGTTTTTCTCCTGTCTAATTTTGCCAACATTATGTGCCCTTTTAAAAAAAGAGGAATTAACATGCTTCATACAAGGAAAGCCTCAGGGTAAACTGCTTTTATCTTCCTGAAGTTTTGCATCTTTCCAGCAGCTGAAAGCTAAGGTCTGTAAAGATGAACAAATGAGGAAAATCAGTAGGGCAGAGGTTTAATTTAATAACAAGCCAACATTACTTCAGAATAACTAGGACTCACTCTTTGCTGTTGAGGAAAAATATATCATGACTTCAAAGGCATCTTAAGAAGTCTTGCAGCTGTATTATATTCAAAATAATCTGGCCAGTAGTCAGAATTGAGAAGATCTTAGTCCTGGTCTAAGTTTTTGTACCAGAAGAACTATATCAGTTAGGAAAGATTGGGGTAGGGGGGGTGTTCTAGTTTTTTACTGATGTAGTTATATTAGAACCTCAGAGTTACGAACTGACCGGTCAACCACACACCTCATTTGCAACCAGAAGTATGCAATCAGGCAACAGCAAAGACCAAAAAAGCAAATACAGTACAGTGCTGTGTTAACATAAACTACTAAACAGAATAAAGGGAAAGTTTAAAAAAAAAGATTTGACAAGGTAAGGAAACTATTTCTGCCCTTATTTCATTTAAATTAAGATGGTTAAAAGCAGCATTTTTCTTCTGCATAATCAAGTTTCAAAGCTATATTAAGTCAACGTTCAGTTGTAAACTTTTGAAAGAACAACCATATCATTTTGTTTAGAGTTACAAACAACTTCCATTCCTGAGGTGTTCGTAACTCTGAGGTTCTACTGTATATATCTGTACAACCTCTAGTTTGAATGCTGTTATACAGTGCAGTGGTGCCTTATACCAGTATAGCTTATTCCCTTTCATAGAATATCAGGGTTGGAAGGGACCTTAGGAGGTCATCTAGTCCAACCCGCTGCTCAAAGCAGGACCAATCCCCAGACAGATTTTTGCCCCAGATCCCTAAATGGCCCCCTCAAGGATTGAACTCACAACTCTGGGTTAGCAAGCTAATGCTCAAACCACTGAGCTATTCTTCCAACATGGGAATAAGTTATACCACTATAAGGACTTTTATACTAGTATAACTTCATCCACACTAGGAAAGGTCATACTGCTTTAACTAGTTCAGTATAGATAAAGCAAGACAACTTTAGCGATATAAAGACAAACTCTTAGTGATATAAATTAGACAAGACAAGGAACAAGACCAGATAATTTATCTGTATCATCAGAACAATGACACTTTATGTTAAGGTTCCATTTAAAAGTAGCTTAAAAGGGGTTAGTAAATGATTAAGCAAGTCCATAGCATCCAAGAGGTCAAAGGGTTGCTTATAACTATGGCTTAACAGTGGTTCTCAAACTTTTTTTTTCACGGACCACTTGAAAATTGCTGAGGGTCTCGGCGGACCACTTAATGATCTTTCGAAATGTTGTTTGTACCGTTAGCTAACTATTGTATAGTGCTTTGGATAAAAGTGCTATATAAAAAAAACTTAATAATAATAATTGTTTTTTGTTCTACAAATAAAAGCACACAACTCATATTTTAATATCAGTAGTCTTACCTTTCTAATGCAATGGATGTGCCCTCTCTCCCCCGCCGCGGCAGCCCCTGAACTGGGCTGGGAAGGAGCGGGGTCTCTCCCTCTCTCCCCCGCCACGACAGCCCCTGAACTGGAGGGCCGTCTCTTTGGCCGCCGCAGCCCTGCATGTCCCCAATTCCCCCCAGCTCCTCTTCTCACCCCACTGCCCCCTCCCACCTACCCCCTATTCCCCCCAAGGCCACCACCTCACCTTACATGTGCATCTTCTCCAGGATCCAGGCACCTAATTAGTAGAGCTATGCCTGCGCAGCTCCACTGATTAGGTGGGTGGCCCTTCATTCTCTTGTATGCGGTTGCCCAGGCGCGCACCTTAGAGGGAACTATCCACAGACCACCTGAATGGAGCTCACGGACCACTGGTGGTCCGCGGACCAGTTTGATAGCCCCTGATCTATAACACATTCTATGAGGTGCATATAACTATCTTTGACATGCTTTAATGTCTGTTAAGCATTTATTAACCCTTTATATTAAGGTTCCATTTCTAAATGTTTTATAAAGTGTGAGTATCAAAATGTAAAGAAAACCCATAAAAAAGAGAGCTTAAAGAACTCAATTAGCTGTGTAGCATCACAGTAGTGATGCTATAGTTAAAGCTCTGTTAAGTTTTTCAATTCAACTTGCTGCTTTTGAAGGTAGTAGTTAAATGTAGATTGAAACAGGAGAGGGAGCTTGCACTGTGTAAGAACCTGCAGGGCTAGAACCTGGGACTATGGGCTGCTGTCACCTCCGGGGTTGCCAACCCTCCAGCATTGTCTTGGAGTCTCCAGCAATTAAAGATTAATCTTTAATTAAAGATTATGTTATGTGATGAAACCCCCAGGAATCCATCCAACCAAAAAGTGTTTTTAATTTATTAGGAGGGTCGGACTCAGAGGCTTGCTATGTGAAAGGGGTCACCAGTACAAAAGTTTGAGAACCACTGCTCTATAACACTGGAAGTTTCCCATATAAAGGACGAATCCTCCATAGGCCAGATCTTCTGGGTTTAGAATACCTTTGCACTGGAAAATCAGTTTAAAGCAGCCCTAACCAATCAGAAAATCTGTCCCTATATATTTGGTGTGGTTCCGTGTTGTACCCTTGCTCAGATTTGCAGCCGTATATGGGATGGGATGGAGCTGTAGTTACTGATAAAAGGTGTTCAGAGACATTCTGCCTGTGTAAGGTGGAGGTATGCACAGCAATGTATCTCCTAACACTGTACTTTGGTTTCGTTTTGACTCAGAGGAAAGAGTATCAGCCAGTCAATTTCTGCATGTCCTTGGCCTTTCTTTGGGACTTTTCCATCCAGGTCCTGCTCAAGCCCAGTTCCTGCTTAGTTATTAGATCTGGCAAGATTTGATTACATGGTAAACTGGGTGCAAGCAAACAATATGTGTTTTTAATATGGCTAAATGTAAATATATACATCTAGAAACAAAGATTGTAGGCCATACATACAGGATGGGGGACTCTATCCTGGGAAGCAGTGATTCTGAAAAAGATTTGGGGGTTGTGATGGATAATCAGGTGAGCTCTCAGTGGCCAAAAGAACTATTGTGATCCTGGGGTGCATAAATAGGGGAATTTCGAGTAGAGTAGAGAAGTTATTTTACCCTTGTGTTTGGCGCTGCTGTGACCACTGCTGTAATATTGTATCCATTTCTGATGTCCACAGTTCAAGAATGATGTTGATAACTTGGAGAGGATTTAGGGAAGAGCCACGAGGCTTATTAAAGGGTTAGGAAACATGCCTTATAATGATGGACTCAAGGAGCTCAGACTAATAAAGAGAAAGTTAAGGGGTGACTTGATTAGTTTACTAATACCTATATGGGGAGCAAATGTTTGATAATGGACTTCAGTCTAGCAGAGAAAGGTATAACACAATCCAATGGCTGGAAGTTGAAGTTAGATGAATTCAGACTGGAAACAAGGCGTAATTTTTTAACAGTGAGGGTAATTAACCATTGGAAGAATTTACCAAGGTGTGACATTCTCCTGGTGTTATCTGGACTGGTGATCTTGGTCACTCCAATCCTTGACTCTGGGAGCCAGCCTTACCCTGCTCCGCTGTGAGAACCCCCACTCCTGGGCTGTTGATGCACAGCTTCTAGCATGTAAGCTGCTCCCAGCTACATGAGTGAGCACTTTTGGCCAGACACTGCTTGGATTGTGCAACCGAATGACACTAGCCAATATCTCCGGACCCAGACACAACCCTAGGAACCTCCGTCTTGAAGTGTCAAGTTATGCCCGCTGGACGCTGCAAGCTTGTATGAGTTCGTCAATTTAACAAAGAAATTGATATGTACCAGGCTTGTTATCCCAAGGGGAGTCTCTGACATACTTCAAACCAAACGCTCTGCGATTATAAGTCAAAGCACAACAAGTCAGATTTGGTCAAATGAAATAAAAGCAAAACTCATTCTAAGCTGGTCTTAACACTTTCAGTGCCCTTACAAACTTAAGTATCAGAGGGGTAGCCGTGTTAGTCTGGATCTGTAAAAAGCAACAAAGAGTCCTGTGGCACCTTAAAGACTAACAGATATATTGGAGCATAAGCTTTCGTGGGTGAATACCCACTTCGTCAGACGCAACTTAGATGCTTCTCATCACAGGCTGGCTGGTTGCCCTTCAGCCAGGCTATCCCCTTTGATCAGCGCTTCAGTCGCTTGGTGGTGATGTCTGTAGATGGAGGTGGAAGAGAGAGAGCATGGCAAACGTCACTCCCTTTTATCATGTACTTTCTTCCCTCTTGGCTTTGTCCCCCCCCATTTAGAGTCAGGTGAGCATTACCTCGTCGTAGTCCCAAACTGACCAAGGGAAGGGGGGTGACTCACTTGAGAGTCCAACAGATCCTTTGTTGCTGCCTAGGCCAGTGTCCTTTGTTCCTGTGAGGCTGGGCTGGGTTTCTCCCATACATGCCCTGATGAGGTTAAACAGCCTATTATACCAAGTCATCTGGCACAGGCCAGCTGCAGGTTTTTAATTGCAGTGTAGACATACCCAAAGAGACCTCTTGAGTCTGTTCCACGATCAGTATTTACAGAGAAAAGATCCTTTGAATTATCTTTACTTGCAGTTATAAATAATTTAGCCAAGTGTAGAAATGGATTTCGACCAAAGCTTTTACTTTACATCAGGAGTTCTCAAACTGTGGGGCGGGTCTCCAAAGGGAGGTGAGGGAATGTGTCAAGAAAGGCACAAGGTGTGTACCTTTTTTTTTAAGAGCTATGGTTGTCAGCCCCAGGTGGCTGGGGTTTGTGCAGAAGGGCCATGCACACTGGGGAGGCAAGGATAAAGGGAACAGGCAGAGCTCCGCCACTTGGGGCTGACAGACAGAGCCCAACCACCCAGGCTCGCACTCTCCTTCCCCCCATTCCACATCCCTCACCAGGAGGCAGCCCGGGATCAGGCTCTCTTCCACCCGGCAATCACTCAGCTGGAGGCAGCCGGGCTCTGACTGTCAGCCCCAGGGTGGCAGCAGCAGCACAGACGTAAGGGTGGCAATGGTGAACTTAGTCTCCTGTGAAAAGTTGTTACAAATATCACTTTTCACATTGCCTCTCTTACTTCTGTGCGGCTGCTGGTGTGGCACTGCCTTCAGAGCTGGGTGCCCGGCCAGCAGCTGCTGCTCTCCGCTCTGTCTTCAGAGCTGAGTGGTGGTATATGTACTTGTGGGGGTGGGGGGCATAAACGACTACAGACACAAAGAAGGGGGGCCTGATCAAATAAGTTTGAGAACCACTGCTTTACATCAAGAGGAGAGTACTAATGAGCTCCTAATTAGATAGCATCTCATTTACATTTAGTTAATGTAATAATTTATTGAAAATGTGTGCATTTTTATTGAGGACTGAAAGACTGGAAAGGCAATCTCTCCCTCAGTTATATGTGAGTCCCAGGCTGAGTGAGTGTGGATGGATGTGGGTACCGGGCTGAAGGGGAAGGGGGCAGAAACAAGGGGAGAGTAAACTTACAGGGTCAGGACAGCCATTGGGTTGCTGTATAGGGCTGGCTTAAAAAGGAATCCTGTTTTGACCTGGGGAGGTGTTCTACTTGTTTTTAACATTAGAAATGTCACATATCATGTGTGATCATCTTTGGTTTTGCTGGAGGACCACACAGATATCTCAGGGAATGTGTGTTCCCTACTGTCATTGTTCAAGTGAATGGGTGAGGGGAAGGGGGGGGGGAATCTTTAACAAAGCTGTATTTTCTCTAAAATGTTAATTAGTCTGACATAAAATAGGTGTTAGCACAAATAGTCTTAAAAAGTCTGACTAAAACTACTCTCCTCTTTCAGTTGCTCACCTTTCAGCCTCTTGAGACAAGGGCCTGGTCTACACTTAAAAGTTTTATTGGCATAGTTATATCAGTTAGAAGTGTGAAAAATGACACCCCTAACCAACATAGCTATGTTGGCAAAAGCTCTAGTGTAGATGCAGTTATACTGGCAAAAAAGTATTTTGGTGGTATGGAGAATTAGGAAGATATCTGTAAAAAGAACAGGAGTACTTGTGGCACCTTAGAGACTAACAAATTTATTTGAGCATAAGCTTTCGTGGGCTAGAGCCCACTTCATCAGATGCATAGAATGGAACATATAGTAAGAAGATATATATACATACAGAGAACATGAAAAGGTGGAAGTTGCCATACCAACTCTAAGAGGCTATTAATTAAGATGAGCTATTATCACAAGGAGAAAAAAAACTTTTGTAGTGATAATCAAGATGGCCCATTTCAGACAGTTGACAAAAAGGTGTGAGGATACTTAACATGGGGAAATAGATTCAATTTGTGTAATGACCCAGCCACTCCCAGTCTATTCAAGCCCAAATTAATGGTATCTAGTTTACATATTAATTCAAGTTCAGCAGTTTCTCATTGAAGTCTGTTTTTGAAGCTTTTCTGTTGCAAAATTGACACCTTTAAGTCTGTTACTGAGTGACCAGAGAGGTTGAAATGTTCTCCGACTGGTTTTTAATGTTATGATTCCTGATGTCAGATTTGTGTCCATTTATTCTTTTGTGTAGAGACTGTCCGGTTTGGCCAATGTACATGGCAGAGGGGCAGTGCTGGCACATGATGGCATATATCACATTGGTAGATGTGCAGGTGAACGAGCCCCTGATGGCATGGCTGATGTGATTAGGTCCTATGATGGTGTCACTTGAATAGATATGTGGACAGAGTTGGCATCGGGCTTTGTTGCAAGGATAGGTTCCTGGGTTAGTGGTTTTGTTGTGTGGTGTGTAGTTTCTGGTGAGTATTTGCTTCAGGTTGGGGGGCTGTCTGTAAGCGAGGACTGGTCTATCTCCCAAGATCTGTGAGAGGGTGAGGGATAATTTCAGGATAGGTTGTAGATCTTTAATGATGCGCTGGAGAGGTTTTAGTTGGGGGCTGAAGGTGACGGCTAGTGGCGTTCTGTTATTTTCTTTGTTGGGCCTGTCCTGTAGTAGGTGACTTCTGGGTACTCTTCTGGCTCTGTCAATCTGTTTTTTCACTTCACCAGGTGGGTATTGTAGTTTTAAGAATGCTTGATAGAGATCTTATAGGTGTTTGTCTCTGTCTGAGGGATTGGAGAAAATGCGGTTGTATCTTAGAGCTTGGCTGTAGACAATGCATCGTGTGGTGTGTCCTGGATGGAAGCTGGAGGCATGTAGGTAAGTATAGCGGTCAGTAGGTTTCCGGTATAGGGTGGTGTTTATGTGACCATCGCTTATTAGCACAGTGGTGTCCAGGAAATGGACCGCTTGTGTGGATTGGTCTAGGCTGAGGTTGATGGTGGGATGGAAATTGTTGAAATCATGGCCTCAGCCTAGACCAATCCATTTCCTGGACACTACAGTGCTAATAAGCGATGGTCACATAAACACCACCCTATACCAGAAACCTACTGTCACTCAGTAACAGACTTAAAGGTGGCAATTTTGCAACAGAAAAGCTTCAAAAACAGAGTCCATCGAGAAACTGCTGAACTTGAATTATTATGTAAACTAGATACCATTAATTTGGGCTTGAATAGAGACTGGAGTGGCTGGGTCATTATACAAATTGAATCTATTTCCCCTTGTTAAGTATCCTCACACCTTTTTGTCAACTGTCTGAAATGGGCCATCTTGATTATCACTACAAAAAAAATCTTCTCCTGCTGATAATAGCTCATCTTAATTAATTAGCCTCTTAGAGTTGGTATGGCAACTTCCACCTTTTCATGTTCTCTGTATGTATATATATCTTCTTACTATATGTTCCATTCTATGCATCTGATGAAGTGGGCTGTAGCCCACGAAAGCTTATGCTCAAATAAATTTGTTAGTCTCTAAGGTGCCACAAGTACTCCTGTTCTTTTTGCGGATACAGACTAACACAGCTGCTACTCTGAAACCTGAAGATATCTGTGGGGGGTTTTTATGAATAAGTGTATCTCATTTTATCTGCATAGAGTTAAACCAAAGGAAGCTGTTAAGGAGGAAACTGACTGGAAATGAAACAGTGGCAGAGATGGGGCTCCTTAAGGAACACTGGAGGGGAAGCTGTTAACTGGGGAAAGGCTCCTGCCTGGCTCCGTCCAGGCTAGCAAGTAGTGTCATAGCTACATGGTGCAAGCAGTGCAGTCGTACTAGGGCCTATGAGGTTGTGAGGGCCAACCAGCAGAGACCACTCTATCCTAGGCACCACTGTAGTTATGCCACAGTCTACCTACAGGCAGAATAGGCAACCAGGGCTACAAGTAGCAAGAAGTGGCCCCCAGCCAGACTGCATCAGTCCAGCAAGTGCCACTGCCCTGCCTCCAGTACGAGTAAGATTGTGGCCACAACTCAGGTAATGGGCAACTTGTGGCTGCTCCTGGCAACACTACTAGAGCTGCCAGCACTTCAAGTTAATGTCCAACCTGCACCTGCCATTCTGTGCCTGGTCCCCGTGGACCCTGCCACCCAGGCAGTCCCTGACCATCACTAACCTGAACTTGCACTGTGGCCACTGCTTCAGCAGTGAGGAGCTCATCCAGGAAGGTGCAAAAGGTCGACTGGGGGTCTACAGCATGTGGGGCCAGGCAGTGGGTGATGGCTGGGGTGGGCTGAGGGTGTGGAGTGCAGGCTGGGGGTACAGAGTATGGAGGGGCGGGGGGCTGAGTCCTGTTGTGGTTGAGCTGAGAGGCTCCGGGGAGGGGTTGTGTGGGATGTGGCCCTGATCCCAGGGGATGGAGGAGGAGGCCCGGGGAGGTTGCAGAAGGCAGATGGGGATCAGCCCCTGATTAGAATTAATCTCTCTACTATGTTAGAATGTGTTTCTCCTAACTGGGCTAGATTCACTGGTTCACTTTGGCTCCTATGCAACATTTTGACAATGGAAAACTATTGGCAACCTGGTCTAATCAGCCAGGTAAATTTGGTTTATGGAGTGGCCCAAAAGTAGCTGGAGCATACCAGTGAATCTTACACCATATGAGGTAGAATCATACCACATCCAAAAAGTGTGTATATCTGGGACCTGGTCTACACTACGATTTTAGTTCGAATTTAGCAGCGTTATAGCGAATTAACCTTGTACCCGTCCACACAACGAGGCCATTTAATTCGATTTAAAGTGCTCTTAAAATCGGTTTCTGTACTCCTCTCCGACGAGGGGAGTAGCGCTGAAATCGACATTGCCGGTTCGAATTAGGGTTAGTGTGGACGGAATTCGAAGGTATTGGCCTCCGGGAGGTATCCCACAGTGCACCATTGTGACCGCTCTGGACAGCAATCTAAACTCGGATGCTCTGGGCAGTTGGACAGGAAAAGCCCCGCGAACTTTTGAATTTCATTTCCTGTCTGCCCAGCCTGGTGAGCACAGGTGACCACACAGAGCTGAACAGCACAGGTAGCCATGCAGTCCGAGAACCGCAAACGAGCACCAGCATGGACCACACGCGAGATACTGGATCTGATCGCTATATGGGGAGAGGATTCCGTGCTCGCAGAACTGCGTTCCAAGAGACGGAATGCAAAAATTTTCGACAAGATCTCCAAGGGCATGATGGAGAGAGGCCACAATCGGGACTCCTATCAGTGCCGTATTAAGGTGAAGGAGCTCCGACAGGCCTATCAGAAAACCAAGGAGGCAAACGGACGGTCCGGGGCAGAGCCGCAGACATGCCGCTTCTACGAGGAGCTGCATGCAATTCTCGGGGGGGCCGCCACCACTACCCCACCCCTGACCGTGGACTCCGAGGAGGGGTTAATCTCATCCTTGAATGACGAATCTGCGGACGGGGAAGAGGAGGAGGAGGAGGAGGACGAACTTGTGGAGAGCACACAGCACTCCATTCTCCCCGACAGCCAGGAGCTGTTTCTGACCCTGACCGAAGTGCCCTCCGAACCCTCCCAAGGCGGCATCGCAGACCCCCTGGAAGGGACCTCTGGTGAGTGTACCTTTTCAAATATATCAAACATGGTTTAAAACAAGTATTTGTTTAATGATTAATTTGCCCTGGGGACTTGGGATGCATTCGCGGCCAGTACAGCTACTGGAAAAGTCTGTTAACGTGTCTGGGGATGGAGTTGAAATCCTCCAGGGACATCTCCATGAAACTCTCCTGGAGGTACTCCAAAAGCTTTTCCAGAAGGTTTCTGGGCAGGGCAGCCTTATTCCGTCCTCCATGGTAGGACACTTGACCGCGCCATGCTAGCAGCAAGTAATCCGGTATCATTGCTTGACAAAGCTTGGCAGCGTATGGTCCCGGTGTTTGCTGGCATTCAAGCAACATCCGTTCTTTATCTTGCTGTGTTATCCTCAGGAGAGTGATATCGTTCAGGGTAACCTGTTTGAAATACGGGAATGTAATTAAGGGGACAGAGGTGGCCCCGTTCCTACTGGGCTGTTTGCCTGTAGCTGAAAAGAAATCTTTCCCTGCAGTTAGCCAAGCGGGCGGGGGGGAGTGGGTGGACAATGGCGCTGAGGTTTTCGCGTTTGGCTAGCAGGGGTCTTCCCTGATACCAGCCACGCGGTGGGGGGAGGGGTAACGCGATCATCCCACAGAAGTGGATGGGGGGGCTAGTTTGTTATCTGCATGGATCTTCCATGATACCAGCCACGTGGTGGGGGGAGGGGGTCAACCGATCATCCCACAGAATTGAATGGGTGGTGGGTGGGGGTTATTATGTTATCTGATGCTGCACGGTAACAGGAAAACCGCAGCACGTAAAGGGCTTTGCTTGCTATGGGAAAGGAGGGCGCTGATTTAATGCAGAAGCCGCAGGACAATGGCTTACCATGGCTGCATACAAGCCGAATTCTGTTGCCCGGCCCTGCGTCTGCTGTGATCTCTAACACCAAAGCCGCGGGCACTCAATATAAGATGCAAAATGCGACCTTGTACATTGCTATGTAATGTGAAAAGTGTTCACCGTGAAAGAGTATAAGCATTGTTCTATAAAATGTATCTTTTTACATACTTCTCTCCCTTTTTTTCCCTCCTCCTGCAGCTGCAAATTTTTCAATCCTCCCGCCCCCGGCCCGAAGGCTCTCCCAGATAAGGCGGCGAAAGAGACGCACGCGAGACGACATGTTCTCGGAAATTATGCAATCGACCCGGGATGAGAGAGCTAATTTCAATGACTGGAAGGACACTGTATTAAAATTCCGGAAAGAGGCCAGTGACCGTGAGGAGAAGAGGGACCAACGGGAGGACATGAGGGACCAACGGGAGGAGAAAAGGGACCAACGTGAGGAGAGAAGGGACGAACGTGAGGAGAGGAGGGACGCCCGAGACGAGAAGTGGCGGGATGCAACGCTGGGGCTGCTGCGTGAGCAGACAGACATGCTCCGGCGTCTGGTGGAGCTCCAGGAACGGCAGCTGCAGGATTACCGAGTGCCGCTGCAGCCCCTCTATAACCGCCCTCCCCCCTCCCCAAGTCCCGTAGCCTCCTCACCCCGACGTGTAAGAACGCGGGGGGGGAGGCTCCGTGCACCCTGCCACTCCACCCCATTAGAGAGCCCAAGCAAAAGGCTCTCATTATTTTGAATGTTTTTCCTGCCCTGTTCCTTCACTCCTACCCTCCTCCCAAACCCCACCCGGACTACCTGGTTATTTCTCTCCCTATGTTCATTACCACCCGTTAATAAAAAGTTCTTGAGTTGTAAACGAAACTGACTTTATTTTTTTCAAATCAAACTGGGATCGAAGGGGGAAGGGGGAAGGGTGGGTTGCTTACAGGGAATGAGTGAATCAAGGGGGCGGGTTTTCAACAGGGACAAACAAACATAACTTTCACACAGGAGCCTGGCCAGCAATGAAACTTGTTTTCAGAGCTTCTCTGATGCGCACCGCTTCCCGGTGTGCTCTTCTAATCGCCCTGGTGTCTGGCTGCGCGTAATCAGCGGCCAGGCGGTTTGCCTCAGCCTCCCACCCCGCCATAAAGGTCTCCCCCTTGCTCTCACAGAGATTGTGGAGCACACAGCAAGCTGCAATAGCAATGGGGATGTTGGTTTGGCTGAGGTCCGAGCGAGTCAGTAACGAGCGCCAGCGACCTTTTAAACGTCCAAAGGCACACTCTACCACCATCCTGCACTTGCTCAGCCTGTAGTTGAACCGCTCCTGACTACTGTCCAGGCTGCCTGTGTATGGCTTCATGAGCCACGGCATTAAGGGGTAGGCTGGGTCCCCAAGGATAACGATGGGCATCTCAACATCCCCAATGGTAATTTTCCGGTCTGGAAAGTAAATCCCTTGTTGCAGCCGTTTAAACAGACTAGTGTTCCTGAAGACGCGGGCGTCATGAACCCTTCCCGGCCATCCCACGTTGATGTTGGTGAAACGTCCCTTGTGATCCACCATTGCTTGCAGCACCATAGAAAAGTACCCCTTGCGGTTTATGTACTGGCTGCCCTGGTGCTCCGGTGCCAAGATCGGGATATGGGTTCCATCTATCGCCCCACCACAGTTAGGGAATCCCATTGCAGCAAAGCCATCCACAATGAGCTGCACATCTCCCAGCGTCACTACCTTTTTTAGCAGCAGCTCAACGATTGCTTTGGCTACTTGCATGACAGCAGCCCCCACGGTAGATTTTCCCACTCCGAACTGATTACCGACTGACCGGTAGCTGTCCGGTGTTGCAAGCTTCCACAGGGCTATCGCCACTCGCTTCTCAACTGTGAGGGCTGCTCTCATCTTGGTGTTCTGGCGCGTCAGGGCAGGGGAAAGCAAGTCACAAAGTTCCAGGAAAGTGCCCTTACGCATGCGAAAGTTTCGCAGCCACTGGGAATCGTCCCACACCTGCAGCACTATGCGGTCCCACCAGTCAGTGCTTGTTTCCCGGGCCCAGAATCGGCGTTCCACAGCAAGAAGCTGCCCCATTGCCAACATGATCTCCAAAGCGCCGGGGCCCGTGGCGCGAGACAATTCTGTGTCCATGTCCATGTCCGCATCACTCTCGTCGCCGCGCTGCCGTAGCCGCCTCCTCCTCGCCTGGCTTTTCTGGTCCTGGTTGAGCATAAACTGCACTATAATGCGCGTGGTGTTTACAATGTTCATGACTGCAAACTTGAGCTGAGCGGGATCCATCCTTGCCGAGGTACGGCGTCCGCTCAGTTCAACAAGGAAAAAAGGCGCGAAATGGTTGTCTTCCGTTGTTTTCACGTAGGGAGGGGGAGGATGTTCCCAGAACCGCCCGCGACAATGTTTTTTGTCCCATCAGGCATTGGGATATCGACCCAGAATTCCAATGGGCGGGGGGGACTGCGGGAACTCTGGGATAGCTACCCACAGTGCAACGCTCTGGAATTCGACGCTAGTCTTTTCTGCATGGACGCGCACCGCCGAATTAATCCGCTTACTGTGGCCGCGTACCATCGAATTTAAAAAATCGGTTTCATAAAATCGAATTCCGTAAATTCGGACTAATCCCGTAGTGTAGACCTACCCTTAGAGGTACACCTCTACCCCGATATAACGCTACCCGATATAACACGAATTCGGATATAACGCGGTAAAGCAGCGCTCTGGGGAGGCGGGACTGCGTGCTCCAGCGGATCAAAACAAGTTTGATATAACGCGGTTTCACCTATAATACGGTAAGATTTTTTGGCTCCCGAGGACAGCGTTATATCGGGGTAGAGGTGTACTTAGAAAATGTTACAGTTGTTGGTGAGGGCTGGCTTTTTATCTAGGTCAGGTAACATTTCTATGATATTTGCAGTGATGTTGTAGCCGTGTTGGTCCCAGGATATGAGAGAGAGAAGGTAGTATTTTTTTTTATTGGTGAAAGGTGTGATGGGCTAGATCACAGAAACCCCCTTGGGGCTGCCAACTGATGTGCCAAGGCTACTTCTGCCCCTGCTTTCCCTACCAGCTTGGGACTCCAGGACGCTGTCTTGTTGAGCCAGACACGCCAGTCTGCTCCAACACAGACCCAGGGTCTGAACCTCGTGCCCCAAAGCTGCAGACTTAACTGAAAGCGACTTAAGAAGTGTTCCTGTCTTTAACACTCAGATGCCCAACTCCCAATGGGGTCCAAACCCCAAATAAATCCGTTTTATCCTGTATAAAGCTTATACAGGGTAAACTCATAAATTGTTCACCCTCTATAACACTGATAGAGAGATATGCTCAGCTGTTTGCCCCCCACCCCAGGTATTAATACATACTCTGGGTTAATAAGTAAAAAGTGATTTTATTAAATAGAGAAAGTAGGATTTAAGTGGTTCCAAGTAATAGCAGACAGAACAAAGTGAATTACCAAGCAAAATAAAATAAAATATGCAGGTCTAAGCCTAGTACAGTAATAAAACTGAATACAGATAAAATCTCACCCTCAGAGATGTTTCAATAAGTTTCTTTCACAGACTGGATGCCTTCCTAGTCTGGGCACAATCCTTTCCCCTGGTACAGCCCTTGTTCCAGCTCAGGTGGTAGCTAGGGGATTTCTCATGATGGCCGCCCCCTTTGTTCTGTTTCACCCACTTATATATCTTTTACATAAGGAGGGAATCCTTTGTCCCTCTCTGGGTTCCGACCCCTCCTTCTCAATGGAAAAGCACCAGGTTAAAGATGGATTCCAGTTCAGGTGACATGATCACATGTCACTGTAAGACTTCATTGCCCACTTGCCAGCACGCACGGATACAGGAAGACTTACAAGTAAAACAGAGCCATCTACAGTCAATTGTCCTGGTTAATGGGAGCCATTAAGATTCCAAACCACCATTACTGGCCCACACTTTGCATAACTACAATAGGACCTCAGAGTTATATTTCATATTTCTAGTTTCAGATACAAGAGTGATACATTTATACAAATAGGATGACCACACTCAGTAGATTATAAGCTTTTGCATGAAGCATATTTTAGTTACATTATATTCACATTCATCAGCATACTTTCATAAAATCATATAGAGTGCAACGTCACAAAAGGGACAAACTTTTCAGTATCACAGAGCTCATCTTCTAGTTTGGGGAAGGTAAACAGAGTGTCTGAGCTAAATACAAGTTAGAATAGATAGTTAAGCATAAGGGGTTCACACATGCAGTAGGAGACTATTTGAAGTGGGCAGTTCAGGGTTGTCTGGGTGCTGGACAAATGATATGATATGGAAACAGACATACCATAAGTTACTCCTGGGAGAATTCTGTGCTAAAAAATTAAAAATGCTGCGCACAATATTGTAAAATTCTGCGTATTTTATTTGTCAAAATAACACAATGTAATCACACCAGTTTCAATTATTTTGTTAATTTTTTCAAAATACCTGTCAGCAAGTATTTCTGTAACAATAGAGACCAAAAAAACAGATTCAGGAAAATTTTTTTGACAAATAGATTCCTTATTAAGCATATTAATACAGAACTTTGAGTAATTTATTTAAACTACAATACAGAAATGTATTTCCTGCACCCCTCAGAAGCAGTGTAAAGGTTTCGGGGAGTCTGGGTAACAGAGGAGCAGAGGGATAGAGAAGGAGCCCGGGAGTGAACCTGAAGGATTGTTGGGTGTGAGTGGGAGAAGTATGGAACAGGGTTTTTTTGCGGGGAGGAGGGATTGTTAGGGAGTTGAGGATTCTCCCGCATGCAGACCCTGGCTGACCCCAAGCCTCTCCCATTCAGTCAGGCACATCTGCCCCTCTTCCCCATGAATTCCTGCAGCCCCCTACCCTCTGTCCCTATGTAGCCCTGCAGCACCCCTTCCATTCAGCCCCTGTCTCAACGCTGTCACCCCACTAGCTCCTGAGCCTGTGCCCCAGTCTGTCCCACCCACTAGCCCTTCTGAATCACAGTCTGTGACCCCCCAGCACCCCCATGTGCCCCACTCTGTCTGTCCTAACCTGGCTCTGTGGGCAGGATGCTGTGATGAACGCAGCTGGCTGCTGACTGTTCTGGTGCCACAGTGGCCTCTGGTGGGTGAAAGGCAGAACCCCAGTACTTCTGCCGTGGGGAAAAAATTCTGCACTGGACATGAATTCTGCAGATGTGAAGTGGCACAGAATGCCCCTAGTTGTAATAAATGCCTGACTTAGTCAGTAATGTAAAATGGACTAGGTATCATGATCTTTGAAAAGTGCTGAAGATGTAGTTGTTTTGTTTTGTTTAGTTTTTTATTGACATGGCAGTATGGATCTTTGTGCTTGGTTTCTGTGAAACAGAGACCACATTTAGAGTGGTCTATATGTTTGTGACAATACTTGTTTTCATTTGGTGCCCACCCACACATGATTGGTCAATGCAAATGCTGTGTGTGCTCAAATTGCAAGTTTTGCTATGGACAAAATTGTGCGTTCAGCTATATAAAGACTTGGGGCTTGATTTCCCCCCGTTGTAACTCTATTCACTCAGTTCCAGTAGAATTGCACCAACTTGAGATAGGAGTAACACAATGGTCACTCACATCTTTGTGCTTTTTGGCAAACTACATGTATACTTTAGACATACCTTATGCGTAGTTTAAAGTTTGGCACACAAAACCTGAGTTACACATTTTTATGTTGATACAATGTTTGTTTATTACTAATGTTTATGTTGACACAACATAAACATGGATCACTTGATGATAACCTGTCTGTTCATTCCCTTTGGGGCACCTGCCATTGGCCACTGTCAGAGGACAGGATACTGGGCTTGATCAACCTTTGGTCTGACCCAGTATGGCCATTCTTATGTTCTTATGTGTGAAGCCTCATGATTGCTGTTGTGCAGATTTTCAATTAGATAACATTTACTAGTAAAATGATACTTAGGTTTTGTATATGGATGCTTTATCTTGTGATGGCACAATATGCAGGCTGCGTGTTTATGGATATGATGGATAAATTATGATTTTCCAAGATGATAAAGGTAAGCAAAATTTTAGATTTTGGAACCGGAAAGTAGACCTCTATCTATTCTTGCACAAGGGCCCTCTCGGGCCTTGCTACGCCACTGCTAGCAAGGTTTATCCTTCCCAGGCCTGAGCCTAGGATGAAAGAGGTACTAGATCATTAAAGGACCCCAGGCCTAGAAAAAAGAAAGGGGGAGATGAGCCTACATCTACACTACATGCCACTGACGGCAGCATGTATGGTATGTGATAGCTATGTGCTGAAGTGAAAAGCAGGTCGGTGAAAGGGTCTGGTGCGGGGAGACAGCAGGGAAAAGCTTCAGCAGCTTCCCACTGCCAGAGCCTTTCACTGTGGTGAGGAAAGGCTCTGGGAGGTTGAGGCAGCTGTGAAAGGCTGAACCCTGTGGCAGGGAAAGCTGGGGAGCTGCCCAAGGCTTCCCTGCTGCCTCCCAATGTCAGAGCCTTTCCTGGCTGGGGGAGTCTTTTACTGCAGACAGTAAAGGCTCCAGCAGTGGGGAGGCAGCGGGACACTACACTGCTAAAAATAGCAGTGCAAACAGGGGGGCATGACTTGGGCAAGCAGAGAGTATGTAAGGTACTCACATAATCCTTCAGGCGTGTCTTTATTCACCTATGTTGTGCCTCACCATCTACACTGCTATTTATACTTATGCTAGGGCAGAGGTGGGCAAAGTACGGCCTGCGGGCCACATCCGGCCCGCAGGACTGTCCTGCCTGGCCCCCGAGCTCTCGGCCAGGGAGGCTAGCCCCCGGCTCCTCCCCTGCTGTCCCCCCAGCCTCAGCTCACTGCGCCGCCGGGCAGCTCAGCACCGGCACACCCCCCGCAAGGGGGGGGCAGGGGAGAGCAGGGAGGGAGGCTCACCCGCAGCCTCAGGGGAGCAGGCAGGAGGTGCGGGCGGCAGGAGCCCTGCGAACGCGACTGGAGGACTCAGGAGGAGCACCGGGTGGCCGCGCAGCCAGCCGGAGAGAAGCGGCACTTTGAAGGGGAAACCGCTGCTTCTCTCCGGCTGCCCCTGCTCCTCCTGAGTCCTCCGCCCATGTTCGCAGGGCCANGGACAGGGAGGGGGGTTAGATAGAGGGTGGGAGTCCCAGGTGGCATGTCGGGGGCGGGGGTATGGATGGGGGTCAGGGGGGCAGTCAGGGAACTGAGAGCAGGGGGGTTGGATAGGGAGTGGGGTCCCAGGGGGGCGGTTAGGGGCAGGGGGTCCCGGGAGGGGGCGGTTAGGGGACAAGGAGCAGGGGGGGTTGGATGGGTCGGGGGTTCTGAGGGGGGCAGTCAGGGGGCGGGAAGTGGGAGGGGGCAGATAGGGGGCGGGGGCCAGGCTGTTTGGGGAGGCACAGCCTTCCCTATTCGGCCCTCCATACCATTTCGCAACCCCGATGTGGCCCTTGGGCCAAAAAGTTTGCCCACCCCTGTGCTAGGGGGACTATGCGTATATGTACTCTGCATAGTGCTGAAAGAAGCATGCAGTGTATATGTACCTAGAGGGACATACAGAGCATGATACAGCAGAACAACCTACTTCTTCCAGCCCAGAGCTGGAGATAACTGGACTGAATGGAACTTACCAGAAATTTCAAGGAAAGATTAAGGTTTACATAAGGGGAAGGGTATGTGTATATCAGCCTTTGTTGTTTTTACCCTTTGCTCTGTGTGCTATATATATATTTGGGTGAATAAATAATGCTTTGGTTTTGAAGAAGCTGTTTCTGAGTCACTTTAATCAGCTGCTGTCACAGACTCCTGGAAGAAAAGGGCTTTCAGATGACAAATGCAGCTGGGCCTGTCATGTTAACACAGTTGGTAAACAGAGAAGCTGTCACCCAGAGATCCTGTTCTAGGTTGTTTGAACTGCATGGGTCATCCTTGAGAGAGGTGAAGGATGTTAGGCCTGTCACCTCAGGGACAAAAAGGGATGGAAGGTATGGCTCACCCTGCAACCATGACAGCCAGGACAGCTTTTGTTCAGGGTACTGGTATAAACTGCATCTCCACTAGCAGTTTTGCCTGCAAACTCTTTCTAGTGTAGATTAAGGCCTAATTCTCCAGTTATCGTAGACTATTCTCTATGGTCCCTTCCAACTCTACTTTTCTATGGTTCAAGGGCATACAAGACTTGAGTTTCCAATATCAACAACATGTTGTTTGTTGTTTGGGATGTTTTGTTTTGATTAAAACATTTCAAGCCTTCCTTATATATCATATATCTCAAAGAAGTGAAAATTGGCAGAAAGCCATATAGACTGTAATTCTCATCTAGTAACTGATTTCTCCTTTGTATAAATTTTAAGTTCTTGACAGGATAAGTTTGATCAGTCCCTAATGTTTCTATTAAAAAAATAATTAAGGAGTTATTTCACTTTAAAAAGTAAATAGGTACATATGCTTAGTAATATTTAAGTTTTTATAAATTGACTTTTTTCATAAGTGAAACAACTGTGCACAGCTCACATATTCATCCTATAACTCTGAGCTATTACCATTTTTCCAGTGGTTAGAGGATGAAGCAAGATGTATTGACACTCAGCACATCATAACTCATCCCTGACATGCTTTCATATATCTTCCAAAGATGTCATCCCACATGTCAGTTCCAAAATTAGATTTCATTCCACATTTTTGTGCACTAAAAAAATTATCCATGAATGTAGATTGTCATAATTCCAGGACTAAATTTCTGCTGGAAGATAAAATTTTGAATCAGAAATTAAAAATACATGTTTTCAACACATTATTAATGGTCTCCATTTAACTTGGATATTTTACAATTAATTTTCTTGTGTGACTGCTTCACATTAGTCCCTTTGGATTGTTTTCATGTAGCATTTGCTAGGTGACTTAATTTCTGAAAGTAAAGAGGTAGCAGCAAAGTGGAAGGAACAGTGAAATACATACTGTACAAGGTTTCAGCAGCTCCTGCTCTGCAAGCTCCCAAGTCATCATAAAGTGTCTTATTAGTAAGATCTGTGAAAAACTGGTAAATCTACTCTTCTTATGAAGATTAATGTCAGCAGTCATTGAAATCACTAAACCCATAAGCTACTCTTCATCCAGGTGTAAATTTGTCTGCTTTGCTAAACTGTCTTTATAGAAGAGACCCATATTGTTCATTAAAGCTGTAGAGCTGCTATATGAATGTGGAGATTAGAAGTCTTATGGGCTCTTTCTGCCCTGTGGGTATGTTACACTGAGGAGGAGGGAGAGCTCAGCGTTTTGAGCATTGGGCTGCTAAACCCAGGGTTGTGAGTTCAATCCTTGAGGGGACCACTTAGGGATCTGGGGCAAAATCAGTACTTGGTCCTGCTAGTAAAGGCAGCGGGCTGGACTCAATGACCTTTCAGGGTCCCTTCCAGTTCTATTAGATAGGTATATCTCCATATATTTATAGCAAGTGGCTCTTGCAATCTTGTAGACCTAGAAAGCTACAAGGAAGCCTGACAAAGCAGCAAGTCTGGTATAAGTATTTTTACACCTGTGTAATACTCCAAGGTATTGACTGATCTGGCAAGTCAAGAAGTTACAAGTGTCAAGCCTTTAAGGGACTGTAAAATCTGTCAGAGCCTCTCATTACTCAGTTACTGATGGGACTTCAACAAATGGATGGTATTCACTTTAGACAATGTTCTGTTCTCTCTAGATTCTGAGGAAAGAGGGGAGACCATGTGCTTTTTCTAAGCTGTATATCTCCTTGCTTTCCCAGTCTTCTATTGCATATTTTATGCTGGCTATTGTGGTTGTTTGTCTTACTCATTAATTGTGTTCCAATGGTTAGAGCAAAGGACTGAGAGTTACCAACTCACTAAATGACCTTGGGTAGTCACTTACTGTTCAGTTCTTCAGCAACTGTAAGACTAAGTAAAATAGAGTTGCAGTAATCTCAGTTAATTAAATTTGCCCACCTGATATATAAGAATCTAAGAAAAAAATACTGTCTACAATATCATCAAGGTCTGAGCAATATAAACAAACACTCATATACAAAGTAATGCTCTGAAGGAATCCATCCACTGGAGAAAAGTTGAGTTTAATGGGTCAGACTAAAAGAGCATAAACCCATAGTGGGTTGTCCTGCATGGGAAGATTTGCAAAAGAATTTGAAATAAGAAGAAAGGTCTCAAGTACCAATTAACATACATTATTATTTTATGTCACTCAAAAACAACTGTTTAATATACATAGGAACTTTATTATGTCAAAAAAATAAGTCATTGTGTTGTTGATATAGCCCATAGGTAGGCATAGTGCTTTACAGTTTTTAAAAAGACAACTCTCTGCCCCTAAATAGTCTTACAATCTTTATTAGATGTAACATAGCAGAGCAGATAATTGTGGACAAAGGATGAGAGACAGAAGAGTGAGAGAGTGATTGGACCTGATTCTCCACTGCATTACACCAGTTTGAAGCCACTATGAGTCCAGTGGCTTCAATGTAGTTATAGAGTAATGCAGTAGAGAATCCAGCCCATTATTTATTATATATGTCTCTTAGGGTATGTCTACACTACGAAATTAGGTCGATTTTATAGAAGTCAATTTTTAGAAATTGATTTTATACAGTCGATTGTGTATGTCCCCACTAAGCGCATTAAGTCAGCGCAGTGCGTCCTCACTACCGTGGCTAGCATCAACTCACGGAGCAGTGCACTGTGGGAAGTTATCCCACAGTTCCTGCAGTTTCTGCTGCCCATTGGAATTCTGGGTTAAGCTCCCAATTCCTGATGGGGCAAAAACATTGTCGCGGGTGGTTTTGGGTACATGTCATCAGTCTCCCCTCCCTCCCTCCCTCCCTCCCTCCGTGAAAGCAACTGCAGACAATCATTTCGCGCCTTTTTTCCTGGGTTACCCGTGCAGACACCATAGCACGGCAAGCATGGAGCCCGCTCAGCTCACCGCTGCTGTTGCGAGCATTGTAAACGCCTTGCACATTATACTGCAGCATGTGCAGAACCTGGCTAAGAGACGGCAGCACGAGGACGATTGTGAGGAGGACATGGACACAGACGTTCCTCAAAGCACCGTTTGTGGCAATTGGGACATCATGGCGGCAGGGGGGCTTGTTGATACAGTGGAACGCCGATTCTGGGCCCGGCAAACAAGCACAGACTGGTGGGACCGCATAGTGTTGCAGGTATGGGATGATTCCCAGTGGCTGCGAAACTTTTGCGTGCGTAAGGCCACTTTCCTGGAACTCTGTGAGTTGCTTTCCCCCACCCTGAAGTGCAGGAATACCAAGATGAGAGCTGCCCTGACAGTTGAGAAGCGAGTGGCGATAGTCCTGTGGAAGCTTGCAACGCCTGACTGTTACCAGTCAGTTGGGAATCAATTTGGAGTGGGCAAATCTACTGTGGGAACTGCTGTGATTCAAGTAGCCAATGCAATCACTGACGTTCTGCTATCAAGGGTAGTCACTTTGGGAAATGTGCAGATCATAGTGGATGGCTTTGCTACAATGGGTTTACCTAACTGTGGTGGGGCGATATACGGAACGCATATCCCTATCTTGGCACCGGACCACCTTGCCAACCAGTACATAAACCACAAGGGGTACTTCTCAATGGTGCTGCAAGCACTGGTGGATCACAAGGGACGTTTCACTGACATCAACGTGGGATGACCGGGAAAGGTGCATGACACTCGCATCTTTAGGAACTCCAGGCTGTTTGAGCAGCTGAAAGAAGGGACTTACTTCCCAGACCAGAAAATTACTGTTGGGGATGTTGAAATGCCAATAGTTATCCTTGGAGACCCAGCCTACCCCTTGCTCCCATGGCTCATGGAGCCATATCCAGGCAGCCTGGACAGTAGTAAGGAGCAGTTCAACTGAGCAAGTGCAGAATGGTGGTAGAATGTGCCTTTGGACATTTAAAAGCTCGCTGGCGCTGTTTGCTGAGTAGGTGAGACCTCAGCGCAACCAATATTCCCATTGTTATTACTGCTTGCTGTGTGCTCCATAATATCTGTGAGAGTAAGGAGAGATGTTTATGGCGGGGTGGGAGGTTGAAGCAAATCGCCTGGCTGCCAATTTTGAACAGCCAGACACCAGGGCGATTAGAAGAGCACAGGTAGGTGCGCTGCACATCAGAGAGGCTTTGAAAATCAGTTTCATGACTGGCTAGGCTACGGTGTGACAGTTGTGTGTGTTTCTTCTTGATGCAAACCCGCCCCCTTTGTTGATTTTAATTCCCTGTAAGCCAACCACCCTGCCCCCTTCGATCACAGCTGGCAAAGGAAATAAAGTCACTATTGTTTTGAAACCATGCATTCTTTCTTTATTATTTAAAAAAAAATGTAGATAACTGATAAGGTAGCCCGGGTGGGGTAGGGTGGGGTGGAGGAGGAGGCGGCAAGGACAAGGCCACATTGCTTATTGTAGCCACACTACAAATCAAAACTGTTTGAATGACAGCCTTCTGTTGCTTGGGCCATCCTCTGGAGTGGAGTGGCTGGGTGCCCGGAGCCTCCCCCGCGTTCTTGGGCGTCTGGGTGAGGAGGATATGGAACTTGGGGAGGAGGGCAGGCGGTTGTACAGTGGATGCAGTGGCGGTCTGTGCTCTTGTTGGCTTTCCTGCAGCTCCATCAGATGCCTGAGCATTTCTGTTTGCTCCCCCATTAGCCTCAGCATTGCATTCTGCCTCTTCTCATCGCGCTCACTTAATGCTTTCCTGGACTCTGCGACTGAATGCCTCCATGCATTCAGCTGTTCGCTGTCAGGGCGGGGAGACTGCATGAGCGCGGAAAACATGTCATCGCGAGTGCGTTTTTTTCGCCTTCTAATCCGCGATAACCTCAGGGACAGAGATGATAGGGGAAGCATAGAAACATTTGCACCTGCGGCGGGATAAAAAAGGCAGAGTAAAATTTAAGATGATACATTTCTGAGAACAAAAGGGAGACTCTTTCACAGTGAATCAAGCAATTCACAGCAGACAGCACATGTGGTTTAGGTACAAGGTCGCATTTTGCCTTTTATATTGAGCGCCTGCCGGTATGGTGATACATCACACATGGCTGGGCAACAGAATTCGATTTCCAGGCAGCCATGGTAAGCCAAAGGGTACACGGGTTTGGCTTCTAACGCTTTCATAACATGTGGGAATGTTTTCAAACTGCAGCGCCCTCCTTTCCCATAGCAAGCAATGCTGGTTGGGTTTGCCATTTAAAAGGAGGGGCTGCGGTTTTCGGGTGGATGTGCAGCACACACCTCCCCCCCACCCCTCTGCGTGGCTATTTGAGACGATCCCTTCACCCCTCCCCCCGCTGCATGGCTATTCTCAGGGATGATCCCTTTTAGCCAAGCGCAAACAGCCCAGCATGAACGGGGTCCTTTTACTGTTCCCTTGCAAAAATTCCCCTATTTCAACCAGGTGACCATGAATGATATCACTCTCCTGAGGCTAACACAGAAAGATATAGATTGAATGTTGCTTGAATGTGACCAAAACCCAGGACCATTCACTGCCATGCTTTGTGCTGCATTGATTCCAGACTACTTGCTAGTGGCTTGGTGTGGTAAAGTGTCCTACCGTGGAGGACGAAATAAGGCAGCCCTCCCCAGAAACCTTCTGCAAAGGCTTTCAGAGTACTTCCGGGAGAGCTTCATGGAGCTGTCCCTGGAGGATTCTTGCTCCATCCCCAGACACGTTAACAGACTTTTCCAGTAGCTGTACTGGCTGCGAATGCATCCCAAGTCTTCAGGGCAAATCAAACATTAAACACTATTGCTTTTAAACCCTGTACTGTAGTTACAAATGTGCACTCACCAGAGGTGCCTTCTCCGCCTTCAGGGTCGGGGATCTCGCCTTGGGAGAGTATTGGCTCCAGGGTGATGAAAAGGTCCTGGCTGCCGGGGAGAATGGATTCACCACTTGCCTGCTGCGCATTCTCCTCCTCCTCCTCTTCCTCATCCACAAAATCCTCCTCCGTGTTGCATGAGACTCCCCCCTTGCAGGTGTCCACGGACAGTGGTGGGGTAGTGGTAGGGTCCCCCCCCCTAGAATGCCATGCAGCTGATCATAGAAGCGGCATGTATGGGGCTCTGACCCAGAGCGACTGTTTGCCTCCTTTGTCTTTTGGTAGGCTTGCCTGAGCTCCTTGACTTTCACGCGGCACTGCTGTGTGTCCCTATTGTAGCCTCTGTCCATCATGCCCTGTGTGATTTTGGCATATATATTAGCATTTCTTCTTTTTGATCGGAGTTCTGCCTGCACAGATTCTTCTCCCCATACAGCAATCAGATCCAGTGTCTCCTGTTTGCTCCATGCTGGAGCTCGTTTGCGATTCTGGGGGGACATGTAGTGCTGCTGAGCTCGACAGGCTAACCAAAGAGGAAATGAAATTCAAAAGTTCCCGGGGCAAAGTTCCCAGGGCTTTTCCTGTGTACCTGGCTAGTGCATCTGTCAAGGTTCCTTCCCCACTCTGAACTCTGGGGTACAGATGTGGGGACCCGCATGAAAGACCATGAAAGACCCCCTAAGCTTATTTTTACCAGCTTAGGTTAAAAACTTTCCCAAGGCAGAAATTCCACCTTGTTTTTGAACAGTATGCTGCCACCACCAAGTGATTTAGACAAAGAAACAGGGAAAGGACCACTTGGAGTCCTATTCCCCCAAAATATTCCCCCAGGCCTTGCACCCCCATTTCCTGGGGAAGGCTTGAGAATAATATCCTCACCAATTGGTACAGGTGACCCAAACCCTTGGATCTTAAGAACAATGAAAAATCAATTGGGTTCTTAAAAGAAGAATTTTAATTAAAGAAAACGTAAAAGAATCACCTCTGTAAAATCAGGATGGTAAGTACTTTACAGAATAACAAAAGACTCAAAAACACAGAGGATTCCCCCTCTAGGCAAAACTTTAAAGTTACAAAAACAGGGATAAACCTCCCTCTTAGCACAGGGAAAATTCACAAGCTAAAACAAAAGGTAATCTAACGCATTTCTTTGCTATTACTTACTATTTCTGCAAGACTAGATGCTTAGTTCAGATATGGCTTAGGGAGATGTATTTTCCTTGCCCTGTTTCCTTGTTGACTCCGGGAGAACCAGACAAAAAACCTTCCCCCACAGATTTGAAAGTATCTTCTCCCCCTATTGGTCCTTTTGGTCATGTGCCACCCAGGTTATCTGAGCTTCTTAACCCTTTACAGGTAAAAGAGGAATTAACCCTTTACAGGGTAAAGAGGGATTTTATGCTACCCTTAGCTGTATGTTTATGACAGCATCGGAGTTGAAAGTGCTGTCCAGAGCGGTCACATTGGAGCACTCTGGGATAGCTTCCGGAGGCCAATAATGTTGATTTGTGTCCGCACTACCCCAAATTCGACCCAGGAAGGTCGATTTTAGCGCTACTCCCCTTGCCAGGGAGGAGTACAGAGGTCGATTTTAAGAGCCCTTTAGGTCAATGGAACGGGGTTGCTTGTGTAGACGCATTCATTATAAAATCGACCTAACACGGCTAAATTCGACCTAACCCTGTAGTGTAGACCAGGGCTTAGTTGCCTTTCTAATTACTCATTATTAACATTCATTTTTAAGTTACTATTTGAGAGAACAAAGTTGAAGAAGAGGTCAGAAGTGGATGGGACATAGAAAAGCTAACTGTAAAAAGTGGAAAATCAACAATCTGTAAAAATGAGAACAGGAGACATCATCTTTTACACATCCGGTGGATGTGTGCATTATTATATAATCATTCTGCAATAAAATCTGAAGCAGCTAGTACCATGACCAAAATATATTGGTTAGAAAATATTTCAGAACGTACCCTGCTCATAGGCATTATTTCTGCTAACACTAGCTAAGAAATGTGTCTGGATGGTTTGTACTATTAAAGATCAGTCCAGTTGGCTATCTTAGATGAATATTGTTAAATAACATTTATTCATAGAACAAATTACCAGTGCATCATCTGGACTGACATCAATAGTTGACTTTTTTATCAATCAAAAAAATAGACTTAACTTATGTACTAGTGATAGATGAGTAAACATATTGTAATTGCTATCCTGGAAACTTTTTGAAAATATATTGTTATATTGACTTTATAAATACAATACTGTAATAGTATTTGCAGGACCTCATTCAAATTACATATGCACGGGGGCTGAAGGTAGATAAATAATTGGAAGAAACCCTTTCCCCAATCCCAGCAAAAGAAACTCTCTCTTTCTCTGTAGATTTTTGTTTGTTATCCCATAGTTTTTTGGATTTGTCTTATATTGCTAGATAGTCTGTTCAACATAGTTTAGCATAAGACTTTTTGCAAATAACTGAAATACTCAAGAGTCTTTGTCATTTCACCTTTCAATTACCCAGTTTTAAGTTCTGGGATGTAACTTGATTTGTTGCCAAATGTGAAAGGGTAATAAATAGCAGCAATTAATTTTAGGATTAAATTTTTCTTTTTTTTTCAAAATTCAATTAAAACATGTGCGAACTTTCCCCCACTGTATCATAATGTGCAATGTGAAACTCTTCCCAAAATTACAGAAGTCACCACAGGCTCAAAAGTGTCCAAGATAAAGAGATTAATACTGGAAGATGAGACAAGACTGGTTTCCCTTCTGGCCCAATGTCACATTGTTGTCTGTTAAAAAGAGGCTTGTGTTGGATTTCTCCCACAAAACAGAATCATACAACATATGCAGTAAAACCTTTCTCTCTTTTTATCATTTGGATAAAAAAAGAGCAGGTAACTTTAACTAGTGTCCCTTTTATTTTAGGTGCAACAATGAAAATGAATGGTATCAGATCCATGAAAACATTATCCGCAAGTCCAGTACCAAGTACACAGCACCCAGCTCAAACTATGGTAATTTTTTTTTATTTATTTAATTTTTTTTGGCTAGAGAACCCTTAAAGTGTAGCTTGATAAAACTGAGAATTCTTTGTGGGCAGAGAAGTTCCACAAGATATGCTGTGACACCTAGCCCATTGCCAATTATCATACATTCTTTCTAGTTGTCTGTTTATTTGTGCTGGTGTTAGTACTTTGTCAGGTAAAGATTTATACTGCATTACAACTCTGAAAACTGACTCTCTGAAAATTGCATTTTGGGGTTCCATGTTTCTGTTTTTAATAATTTCCATATAAAATTTCTTCAGTTTACAGGTTAAAAAAAATCTCTAACTACCACTCCTACAAATTTGCCCTGGATACAGAAAGTCAATCTGGACTCTGTCCTGCCCATGCACTATTGGCAATAATAAAGATTCTGCACATTAAAGTCTCTCCTTTATTATATCTGTACAATGCCATTGTCTGTAGATCAAAGTGGAGGCAACTAGTGGCTGTCTCTGATTTTTCATTCGTGGCCACTCTTACTTTTGTTGGGCATTTTACCCTTGCTTATGAAAACCAGTAGCCAACGGAAGTGTACAATATCAGCAGCTAACTGCACTGGCAAAAATATTTTATATATCCATTTGGAGCAATGTTTCTTGTTAAGTGTTCCTAGATAGAAATCGAGGGAAGTTCCACAGGAGCTGAAGGATTTGTACAGGAGTCAAAAATTTAATTAGAATCTCTCTTGATTATTCTGGATCATACCACCTAAGTATTCCCATGAAGATTCCCGCAGTGACACATACCTGAGACATGCTTATCTTAGGACACCATGAATCTATTTGTGAAAGGATAAATATTGCATTTCTTCAAGATACTTATCTAATTTTTCCAGAGAGAGACCAGTGCATTTATACCTGAAGATTAATTATCATGAACACTAGCTCTGATAGTTGCAGTGCAGAGTGCTTCATATAAGGCCAAGGGGAGTTATTGTCTTGGCAGAGTTCTTACTGTATTCTGAGTCCAGATTTATTCAGTTAAATAAATCTATTAAAGATAAATTTGTAATTTGCTGAGTAAATTAATCTTTCTCCTTATCCTGTCAGCCACCTCAGTTTATAAGTGCCATAGATAGTTAATTTGGAAATGCAATTGCTATTCCATTCCAAATGCTACTATGTGTTACCCTTAATGTATAGTCATTTAAAGGTACAGGCAGTTTTGCTTTTGTTGCAAAATAAATTTATAATTCAGCAGGACCCCATTGAGGTTTAAATCCTAATCTCTTCTGGATTTCAGTTGTTTACATATCAAATATGCTGTCACTGAATTTGCAATAATTCACATTAGCATAAAGGGCACTAGGTACAACTGAAGGCAAATGAAGCAGTTAGCAAGCAGGGTTATGTTATAGGTAGAGTTTGTAATGCCACCTATAGGTAAGGTCGCCCAACACTTCTTGTTATAAGACTCTGTTTACAGTTGCTCATAACTTTGCAAAACTTTAACCACTTGGGCTGAGACAGTTCAAGGAAACCCTATAGCATTGTACTGATGTGGTAATTAAGATAAAGGCTTATGTTATTATTCTCAAGTGGTTCTAGCCTAGTGTGTACCAGGAAAAAACATAGTGCCGCATAAGTGTTTTACAGTACACCTGCAATGTTTAATTTTTTACTTCCAAATTCACAGTCCTGTATAACATTACACTATGCTCCTAGCTGGTTCTTTAGAACAGTTTGGTTTCTCCAGCATTACTTCAGATTTAGATACATGATATTATTCAAATTAAAAAATGCTGTGTGTATTATCATGTTGTACATACTGTAATACAAGCCATTATTTCCCAACTATAGCTTGATGTGGAGTGAGTTATAACTCTCGGATCTGGAAAAATAAATAACTTTGTTTCTTGCAGGACTTATAATTTCTCTACAGCTTCTTCGTGGGGACATGGAGCAGATTCGAAGGGAGAACCCCATGATCTTTAACAGGGGGGTGTCTGTTACCAGAAAACTCGGTTTCCCCGATGTCATAATGCCAGGTAGGTAGATCACCTCTAACTATAAAATGCAGATGCTATTGTTCACAGTCTTTCTTAACCATTGATAACTAGGATGGTTTTTCACTCAAGGATGGACAATAATGTAAGAGATGCCTTGGACATTTCCATATTACAAATTCCAGATTGCAGTAAAGCATACCTATTGCCAATTTGAAGTATTTTTCACTGAAGCAGTACAGAACCATAATAGAATGCCATTAAATTGACATACATAACATGTATTCAACAGACTGTTTTGTTCTTTTTTTTTTTAATTCGAAATCCCCTGCATAGTCTAAGTGTAGGGCTGTCTGTTTCAGAACCAGAGAGAGTTATCACACCCCTTCTTCCCCATAATAAAAAGCCTGGGAAAACAGGAGAGTTTCCACATTGTGGAGCTGATTCTCAGGTTTAATATAGCCCTTCTTCATTGTTTGACAGCACAAAGGGCATGTAAAACTGCCTAATTCCCCCCCCTCCCCAGCCCCATTCCCTAATTCTACACAACACTCAATCCTCCAACAGATGTCTTGGCCACAGCGCTGCAGCATTCTAGCTATCCCTGGCTGCCGGAACAGCCTCTTAGGTCCATTGTCATCTGGGCACAAATTAGAGCAGCCTTGAGTCTACTGAGTTGATTTAGGGGCCAAACTAGCACGTGGCCAGTTCTATGATCAATGGGCATGAAGCTTGGCATCATATAGACTGATTCATGCAGTGTAATGAGGAATTGGCCTAGAAACTCTCTATCATACATAAACTTCATATGCCAGCATTTGAAATGCCACTCCCTCACTTCACATTACGAATCAGACCCAAATAAGGCTTTTTTAGATTTGGGAAATTTTGTGTGAGCAGTGTTTGGGAGAAATGTTGGATTTCTGTACTGGAAAAACTGTGCTGACACATTAAAATCTTTGGTTGGTGCAATCTCATCAGGCAGTCTTTATAGAAACCATAGTGAAAAGCTCAGCCGGGGTTATGTGGGAAGTATTTTTAGAAAATATAGTGTTAATTATATGATCAGAAGTTTAGAACCATATATATTTTAACACTCTTGAAAGTACCAGGATTTCTTGAATTAAGATGGGTAAGAGGAGGATGAGGACACAGGGATGCTAACCCCCAAATTCTATATTGTGATAATTACATGGGAATTAAAAAAGAAACAATTTCAAATTAAAATTGTGTTTTATTGATCACAAAAAAAATAATTCATAAATCTGAATAAAGCTAAAGAAATTTAATTAGTTGACACATATTTAATGTGAATGTTGTGACGGGTTGGTTCACAGAAACCCCCTTGGGAGCTGCCAGCTGATGTGCAAAGGCTACCTCTGGGTCTATTCTCCCCTGCCAGCTACTGGTGGTTCCAGCACTCAAAGTCTTGCTGACAGCCAGACACACCTATCTGCTCCAGACACAGACCAGAGTCTGAACCACCTGTCCCAAAGCTGCAGGGTTACCTGAGAACAGCTCACAGAAGTCTGCTTGCCTTTAACACTCAGATGCCCAATTCCCAATGGGGTCTAAACCCAGATAAATCCGTTTTACCCTGTATAAGCTTTATACAGAGTAAACTCATAAATTGTTCGCCCTCTATAACACTGATAGAGAGATATGCACAGCTGTTTGCTCCCCCAGGTATTAATACATACTCTGAGTTAATTAATAAGTAGAAAGTGATTTTATTAAATACAGATAGTAGGATTTAAGTGATTTCAAGTAGTAACAGACAGAACAAAAGAAGTTACCAAGCAAAATAAAATAAAATACGCAAATCTATGTCTAATTGCACTAAATACAGATAAGATCCTCACCAGTTCCAAAATGTTCCCTTTTACAGGCTAATCTTCTTTTAGCCTGGGTCCAGCAATCACTCACACCCCCTGTAGTTTTCAGTTTCCTTCAAGTGTCCTGTGGGGGTGGAGAGGCTCCTTCTTTAGCCAGCTGAAGACAAAATGGAGGGGTCTCCCACAGGTTTAAATAGACTGTCTCTTGTGGGTGGAGACCCCCTCCTCTCCCTCTGTAGAATCCTGTCACAGAATGGAGATTCGAAAATCACATGGGCAGGTCACATGCCCATGCATGACTCAGGACTGCAGGTAGCAGCCATTACCCACATGCTGCCTTGAACGTCCTCAGGTAGACTTCTGATGTGGATTGGAATCTTCCAAGCTCTTTTGTCTGTTAAGTGCCCCCTGACTGAACACCTAATTTGCACATTCCTTTCCCAAGAAGTCATCAAATGTTCTAACTGAGGCCCCTTAGGAATCAAGCAATTACACAGCCAATGTTCATAACTTTGAACACACAAATGGTGCCTGCATACAACTAGGGTGAACATAACTAGTAGATCATAACCTTTACATAGATATGTACCTGGCACAGGCAGCACAAAACATATTCCAGTTATGTCATATTCCCACAAAGCCTTATGGGAGGTACCGTCACAAATGTATTTTTAGTGAATTTACCAAAGATATTTTTTGGCCTAAGAGCATGCTAAAGAATTTCATTTATTTAACTATATTCTAAACCTGTGTTCTACAAGCCAGGCCCAATGGCATGATGGCATCACATCACTCTGCAGTCTGCTATTCAAGAGGTTGTATATCAGGATAAAATCACAACTCCCACTCAGTGGACTACTGTAGTTATCAGGGCCAGACTTTTGAAATTTCAGTGCTTAAATCCATATTTAGACACCTGGATAAGTGGCCTGATTCTCCTTCATGAATTACTCATATGGATCCCCACTCTTGGGTATGTTGAACTGCCCCTTGGTTCCTTCAGACCACTGAAGGTATAGCAGGTTCAAGAAGAGCTCAATGGCCTCAATGCTGCCCTCATTGTCTTTGCTCTTCCTGGGGCACCAGCCCTGCTCTGGGGGCTGTCATAAAGTGGGGGTTGCCCTGCTTCCTCCATGCCTCTCCTCTTTTAGACAATTTGTTTGCAAAGGAATCGAGGGGGAGCAGTCTCCATGCAAGGGCTGTCCCCAATCTAAGCCTAAGAGGTTTCCTCTAATAGTATCAACTCAGTCTACAAATCTTCTAGACTGTGGCTTAGGGGCTTAGTCTAGCAGTCAGTCCATCTCAACACAAAGGCTGTCCAAATGAGTAAGATTATGGGTACATTATTGTTGTGACTTTGCTGGTGTTCAGCCACTGGGAGACATCAGGAATATTAAACTAAAAGCAGCTTCTACAGAATGCCTTCACAGTGTTTCCATCGTTGAGATATGCAAGGCTGTGACTTTCAGCTCCATATTCAGCTGTACACCCTTGACTTGGCCTCTAGATCTGGTGCCCAATTCAAGAGAGCCTGTCCTGCACTCTCTTTTCAGCTAATGCTCCTCAGAGACACCTCCTGCTGCTTGTTAATCTCCCTAGAGTGGGAATCCATACTGTCAATCCTTGAAGGAGAAGAAACAGCTACATACCAGAGTAACTGTGGTTCTTTGAGATGACTGTGGATATGGATTCACACTCCCCTTGCCACTTATTTGGAGTCTCTTATTAAGGATTCCTGAATTAAAAGAAGGATGCAGAGGGGCAGTTGGGGCAATTATTAGTGAGTGGAGAGAGGTTGAGTGCAACCAAAGCCTCATCAGATAGGGATTACTAGAATGTCCATACTTGTGAACCAGGGGTGTGCATCTCCCCAAGGTGTGGGCCTACATGGCCAGTCACCTTGAAGGACCACAGTAAATTATTGTTTTTTTCTTTTTAGAGGTGCTGAACACCAGAACTCTGTTAAATCCAATGGTGGCTGCAGATGTTCTGCATATCCGAAAATTAGGCCTCTTATTTAGGTGCCTAAATATGGAATTAGGTGTCTAACTTTAGGCACTCACATTTGAAAAATGTGGCTCAGGTATGTCAGAAATGGAGAAAAGCACATTGGACACTCCCTGACAACCAGTACTCTTCTTTGAAGAGTTTGTGCACAGACGAAGAGTAGGTATAAAGAAGCACATGACCACAGTGTAAGTGGGGTAGGAAGAAAAAAGCAGTCATATGTGAAGTGATGCATAATGCAAACACTTAACTACCTGGACAACTCTCCATCAGCAAAATCAGTATACTAAAAAAAATAAGGGAATTTCAATGATACAGGTTAGTGCCCCTTCACCTCTGAAGATGTATGTTTTTACAAGTGAAAATATGTTTGATCTCATCCATTCCATAGGAGATATTTATCCATCTCATGCAGTTTGACACAATTGATAGACTCTGTTTAGAAGAAGTCCAGTATTAGAGAACCAGAGATAGTATAAATCAGGATTGAATTATCAGAACTGAGAATAAAGATTACATAATCTTTGGTTCCAATGTTATCATTGTCAAATTCAAAAGTCTTCATTTTCTGGCAACTTTATTTGTATTTTCAGTGATTTAGAAAAGACTACTGGTTACCAAGTCAAAACCTTTTGAGTGCTTTTGGTAGCTCTTGAGCATGTCCACGTATTTGTTAACTCTCTCTTTCAGACTGCTTTTTCCCTGCTTTACTTCAGAGCTGTTGCTGTGTTATTAAAGACAAGGTTTCTTCTCTCTGAAACGATTAGCAGTGAGCTCAAAGGTTTCTGTCAGAATCATACTTTGCAACTAGGTGCATGTTTTCAAAAGGTGTGACGGTCAAAAGAGGATTAATAACCATGTAGAGGCTGTGTCACCTAATGTTGCTCATATACACTGATCAGACCGTTAAGCCAAAAACTGTCAAAAGAAAGCAAATAACTTTAATGTATTCAAACCGATTTCAAATGAACTTTAACATTCTTTTCTCTTCCTTTTTTATGAGAAGTAAGCAAGTTCCCTTTGCCCCCAGACATCCAAACATTAAAATTCTAAGGTTACTACTTTTCTCCCAGTTTCCCCTCTTCCTCCCTGGCTTTTTTAATGGCACTGGTGAGGATTCTTCTAATAAACCTCTCCCCCATCGACCAAGAATCTTGACTGATATCCAGCAATCGTTAGGGAACAGAATTACTGGAACCAGTCAAGTCATGCATATGTCCTGCATAGCTGTGCAGAGCATTGCTAAAGTCTCTTTGGACAATCATGTCTGTTTCAATGTTAAATTTAGAAGTTCTGAGATTTTCATTGTGTTATGATCTGAGAAGAGCATCCTGGTGAACTTAATGCTCTTCTGTGTCCTTGTGAATCAGAAGGGATTCAGTCATACCAGCCTTATGAAGTATCTTTCTAAATTGCTATTGGATTTAAGAACGTCCATTTAATCCTGACAATAATTTTACCTTTCCCCAGAGATAAAAGCAATGAGGCATGTGCTGCTTGCCTTTTGGATTGCAACTTTATTTGAATACAGAACTTGCTATCAGAAATCTATTGCATAGGCATGGTGTTTGTCAGTTTCCCAAAGGACATCCCTTCCCTTCCCCATGTGCTGATACATATTCTGTCTTTTACTTTGATTCTCTGATGAAAAGTGCATACTTCATCTTTTACTTGTGAGTGATGTTTCTTTCTCTTTTCTCTCTCTCTCCTTTCTAATTGTCCTGGTTCCTCTCTTTACTTTTCTTTCATTTTCTCCTCTTTCTTTCTGATGCAGAGATGAAGATAGTTGGGTGTAAGTTTCTGCTTTTCTGTGTAATTTCTGCTTATTGCTTGATTTTTTTCCCATCTTTACTTCATGTTTTTTTCATGGAATGTTGGGGATTGGTAAAAGTAACAAACCATAATAACATTGTGGGGAAGCTTTGGTAACAGATGGGCATTATCAGTGTATTGTCAGTATTTCTTCACACTAATGTATTCCAGACAGAGTTGCTAAGTATAACAGGATGAATCAGTATCACTGCTTAGAAAGCTTTGGGCATCAATGCTTTGAATGTTCACTAAGTCATGGCAAGAGAAACATTAATAACAGGATATGACAGGGCTTCTCAGTTGCTCAGAGCACAATTATGGGAAGAGGGTTAACAAGAATAAAAAAAGGCATACAATTTTATAAAAAATTGTAAATAAGTGTTACAAAGAGAATGAAGACCAATCATTTTCATTAGTCAGAAAAAAGAAAATAAGCAAGGGTTAAACTGAAGCAAGGAAAATTTAGGTAAAATATTAGAAGAATCTGTAAAAACAGAGAGAGAAAATGGAACAGTCTGTCAAGGAAGTTTCTGGAATCATTGATTGATATTCAAGGACAGAAAAGAAACCTATCTAACCAGGACAGGAGGGATAATGAAGCCAATCATTTATTTATGCAAGGGCATATGCTGGATCATCCACTAGTGTGCCTTACCCACCCTAAAGATTGCATGATTCTATCAGTATGAAAAAGAAATCTTGTTGAAGGAGAGGAAATAGAGTGGTCAACTTTCTCCAAATTAATCTGGGAGCAAAACCATGACACTAAATACAAATATTTGTGTAGGTATATCCTGCTGGCTCTATAAATCTATTTATAAAAGACATTGTATAAATTCCTTTGGATCCACAGGTCCAAATATCTGTTATTAGAAAGCAGATTAATGTGACATTCTGTCTTTCCCTAGTTTCCCTCAGAAGCAGAGGGAAATACAGCCTGACCATTTTCTTCACCAAAAGCCAGAGTGATCATCATGGGTTAAAATGCATGTACTAATCCCAATAATGATACTTTAATACAAAGAATCAATAATAATAGATGTTGTGTGTCCCGTTTCTACTTTCACATTGTTCCTATTAACATTAATATAGTCTCATGCACATTTTTAGGAAAGAATAGGACCTGATACTTATTTGCGGTATGACAAATTATATTTACACCAACTTTAAGGATTCTTTCACTGCCAAAACAGTGAAAAGCGTTCTTAGTGTAAATGCAAATCAGGCCCAGTAGACCCTTAACAGGTTTTCAGTGGTGATTGTAAGAACAAGAGAGTAGTTATAAATCAGATATAGCATGATATACACCTCTACCCCGATATAATGCGACCCGATATAACATGAATTTGGATATAACGCGGTAAAGCAGCGCTCCGGGAGGGCGGGGCTGCGCACTCCGGCGGATCAAAGCAAGTTCGATATAACGCTGTTTCACCTATAACGCGGTAAGATTTTTTGGCTCCCAAGGACAGCGTTATATTGGGGTAGAGGTGTAGTATAAGAAAAACATTTGCTTAAGGGTTCCTATACATCATACAGATTATAGTTAATTGTGATTTCTTACAAGAAAAATCTAGTGAGGCTCAAAAGATACACAATTTATGATTATACTGCTAACCATGGCCCTGATTCTGTCATCCTTACGTATTTGGAAAATTACCATACTAAGTAGCTCTATTTATTTCAATTGGACTATTCATGGATGAAGTTACTACTCAATGTAAGAGTGGCAAAATCAGGCTGCCTAAGATCAAAACTGAGATATGCTGATTTATACCAGCTGAGGATCTGAACCCTAATTTTTACATGTGGTGTGTGGTCTGGGTTGATTGTTTCTTTCTTGTTTGTTTGTTTTGTTTGTTTCAGAACCAGGGAACTGAAAAACAAATATATTTTGATTGCTCATTCTACCCCACTGTCTCTCCATGAACACCGCGCATTCTTTTATAGCGTATAGGGGCCCAATCCTGTAAAATGCTATCACTTCCTATTGCTGAGCCCCAGTGACTTAAGATGGTGTAGAGGGGGCTCAGTAGCTCACAGGATCGGGCTCTACATAAATAGGGCCATTTCAGCAGTTGGGTATAAACAGACATACATTAGGTTTTTAATATACAGATAGTTCTTGATCGCCTGGCTTTGCAGGCCATGAGAGACTGGACTTTTACTTAAAAAAATCCTGTAAAGACTCCCTGGGTAAATACTCCTTTTTACTGAAATATTCCTCAATTATTCAGAAAGCTGGGTGCATCTAAGGTACAAATACCAACTGAACTGAGCTGCCTTTTTCCCCAAAATGGACATTGATGTATTAAGTCCATTTCAGAAGGCTGCAAAGCTGGAGAAAGCTGGCCACTCTGTAAACTGATGTTGAGAGTCAAGACTTCAAGGTTTTATTTACTCTTCTGTCTCTAGCTTATTCTATGACCTTAAACAAGTCATGTAACCTCTTTACTTCATTTTTCCCATATATAAAATAGGGATAGTAATCTTTCCTTTCCTCAAAAGGTTGTTGTAAGTGTAGTTAAAAAATTTTTTACATCCTCTAATGAAAAGTGCTACATAAATGCAGACTGTTACGATAAGGTATGATTACTTTGTGACCAGAACATCATGGTAAACCCTTTCAACAGAGAACATGAAAATCCCTTTAGCAAAAATCTCCTCCTTACTCTAATAGATGCCAGCTACTAAGTTGTCACTAAACAAGAGTAGTTCATATTTTTTAAGATATTTTCAGCTTTAAGCCGTTAAAACAAAGGATGAGCATTAGCGATTTTCAAACGTTCTGCAGTACATTTTTCAATTTCTGGTACATATACAAATACAAAACCAATATATAGTTATAGCAGTTTTTCATGGCATTTTTAGGTTAGAAGATAGAGGCTTTCATTTTCATATAAGTGAAGTTACCAAAGCTTACTAGGTTTATAGCTTGATCAGGATTTGTTTTCTGAACCCGAGGCTTCATAAACAGAGAGGGGGAAAAACTCCAGTGGAGGGAGGAAGGAGCCATTGGGTATATTTTTCTGATAAAATACAGAAGAATATAATTTGGTTTTATGTAGCATTTTTCACACTCAAAAGCATTTTCAAGGCATTTCACTGAAAAATAAATTCCAGTAACTGGCTAGGTGAATTCTATAAACTTTATATGCTCAGTAACAGCTAATACCTAGCTTTGGAAATTAGACCCAATTTTGTTGAGAGAAGTAACATAAGCAGAGACACTCATGCTATGCTATTGAAAATTGCCATTACATATTTCATTTCAACCTAGACAGCCACCCAAAATGAATCTTTTAGCAGTATTATTCCTGCCTTAAAGGTATGAGGCTACAACTAATCCCATTTTCTAATCTGCAATATTCTCCTTAAAAAGATATGAAGTCCTAAACAATCCATGCTTCCAAGCCACACTGTTCTTCTCCCAAAACCATGAATAGAGAAATATCAGTTATTGCTGCTTCAGGGAGCCATTGCAATTTACACGTTTGCCACACAGAGGAAATAGATTAGCTGGTACGTGAGAAAAGTCCTTCTTTGTTTATTTTTTTTTTTTTATAAATAATGTGAAAGATCTGATTTAAAGAGCAGGAATTCTGTTAGCTAAGCCTTTTGATTTGAAATCTCATTGCCATTCTGTGTTAAAGCTGACTTAGATCATTTTCTAAAGTCATTGACCAGACCTTTTTAGTCACATGCAAGCTGCACTCTCATTTCTGTTTAACCATTTGTTGCAGGATGGCACCTCTCGCTTTCTAAGTGTAATTAAAGAACATGGATAATTGCAGTTAATGAACTGATGTGGGACTGAAGACTTGCTGTGGTTTCTGTGCAACCCTTAGGCCTTGTCTACACTACAGAGTTTTGTTGACGCAAGTTAAGCCGACAATAAACAACGGTATAATTACACCACTTGTGCATGTTCACACTATGCTCCTTCTGTCAGTAGAGTGCATCTACACTTGGTGCTCTAGCATCAACAGTGAGAGCAGTGCACTGTGGGTAGCTATCCCACTGTGCTACTTGCCACCTTCTTCAGCTAGGAGTTGTGGGAAGGTGGAGTGGATCGCAGTGCATCATGGGTGCAGGCTCAATGTCCCATGATGCAGTTCTTTCTGTCCCAGCATTCCATGAGCTTCCGACTGCGTTTCGTGGCATTTTTCAATGGCCCCTGTTTTCTGTGCACCCGCCATCTCTGTCTGAAAGGATGGATCCCACACTGCTCTCTACTGTTGTGGTCATTGTTATGAACACATCGTGGGTGGTCATGCAGTATATCATGAGCTTCAAATCTGAACAGGAATCAGAGTTGCCTGAACTGCTGCGTGCCATGGAAAGAAACAACATCAGATTACTTTTGACATTCACAGAGCAGATGAACATGGTGGACTGTCACTTTTGGACTCAGGAAAAAAGCACTGAATGGTAGGATTGCATCGTTATGCAGGTCTGGGATGATGAGCAGTGGCTGCAGAACTTTCAGATGTGGAAAGCCACCTTCCAGGAACTGTGTGCGGAGCTCGCCCCTGTACTGCGGCACAAGGACTCCAAAATGAGAGCTGCCCTCTCAGCGGAGAAAAGTGTGATGATCGCTGTGTAGAAGCTGGTTAATCCAGACTGCTACCGGGCAGTTGCGAATCAGTTTGGAGTCAGGAAGTCAACCTTTGGGGCTGTGTTAACGCAATTGTGCAGAGCCATTAATTGCATCCTGTTATGAAGGACTGTGACTCTTGGCAATGTGTGTGAAAGAGTGGATGGCTTTGCGGCAATGGGATTCCCTAACTGCGAAAGGGCAATAGATGGCATGCATATTCCAATTTTGGCCCCAGACCATCTTGTGACGGAGTACATCAATAGAAAGGGGTACTTCTCTATGATATTGCAAGCACTTGTGGATCATGCAGATGTTTCCCTGACATCAACGTGGGGTGGTCTCAGAAGGTGCATGATGCATGCGTCTTCAGGAGCACTGGCCTGTACAGAAAGTTCCAAGCAGGGACTTTCTTTCCAGAGCAGTTGATTCCAGTGGGGGATGTTGAAATGCCCATAGTGATCCTGGGAGACCCAGCATACTCCTTACTCCCATGGCTCATGAAGCCTTGCATGGGAAGTCTGGACAGCAGCATGGAGCGCTTCAAGAATAGGCTGAGCAGGTGCAGAATGACTGTGGAATGTGCCTTTGGCTGATTAAAAGCATGCTGGCGCTGCCTTTATGGCAGGTTAGTTCTAAATGAGGAAAACATTCCCATAATCATAGCAGCCTGCTGCATGCTCCATAATACTTGTGAGGCTAAGAGTGAAAAGTTTTTCCCCGGAGTGGAGTGCGGAGGTGGATTGCCTGGCTGCTGAATTTGAGGAGCCAGATACCAGGGTTATTAGAGGGGCACAACAGAGGACTATGCAAATCAGGGAGGCTTTGAGGCAATATTTTGATAATGAGCACCAGTAATTTGTCTTTCTATACAGCACTCTGCCATGCTTTGTTAACATGCTGCCTTGCATGAAAATTGTGATGATTCCTGACCAGGATTTGAGGTCAGCAAATGATCAAACTGCCACTATGTATTTCTACCAGCAACAACCACCACGTGTAGGAGACAAATAAAGATTGGTTATCTTTCAGAGAGTTTGTTTTTATTAAATACCAATTAACAACAGAAGGCTTGGTGGGAAGGGAGATAAGAGTGCAGGGCAGTGTAGGCTCTCATAGCTGTGTGTAAGTCCAGCTATCATTTTGGAAGCTGTCCGAAGGGGTGGAGTGAATGGGGTACCGAGATGTTCTGGGAAGTTGCAAGGAATGTGTGGGAGGAGTTTGGGGAGGACATGGAAAGCAGTTCTGTATCGGCTGCGGGGCGGCGGGCAGAGCATGCATGTGTTCTGCCTGGAGCATGATTAGGGACTTCACTATCTCTGTTTGCTCCTCCATCACTTTTATCATCTGCTCCTGGCCCTTTACAAATGCGCTCCTTGCTCTCCTTTCTGTCCTGCCTTTCTATTTTAATTTTTTTTCCTCAGGGTCTCTCGCCACTCCCTGCATTCTCTTTTTTCGGCCTCTGAGGATTGGGGCACCTCTCGGAACATGTCCTCCTTGCTCCGCCTTGGTCACTTCCTTATCTGGCGGTGGCGCTTCACCTGTGTGAATGGGGTTCTCCGGAAGGCCACATCTGCAGGAGCACAAGAAAAAATACAAGGAAGCATGATTGTTAGTTCACACACAGCATTGAATCATTACAGTAAAATACATCTCTTTTAAGATACGAATCACTTTCTCACTGTCCCTTGACAAGCACACATCTTGGCGAACACCCTAAACATGGTAAGTTTGGCCCAGGTGGGGGTTGGGGGTTCAAGATGGGGCAAAGGGTCTAGGTGGTTTTTTAAGGGGATTGGTGCAGGCGACTAGGGACAATATTGTAAATTCTGCCACCGTTTTCCACGGGTGGGTTATCAAAGCCAATATTTCACTCCTGAGGGTAAGCAAGGGTGCATCTCTTGCACGCATGCAGCTTCAGACTGGGTCCCTATGCTGCTCACCTGTGTGCTGCTTTGTTCCCTGCACAAGTGATTGCCAATTGGCGCGGGAAAGTTTCCTACAATGGGGAAGGAACAAAGCAGCTCTGCCAAGGAACCTTCAGCAGAGGATTGGCGAGTACCTACACAAAAGTTTCCTAGAAATATCTCTGGAGGATTCCCATGAAATCTCGGTGTGCATTAACACACTGTTCCACCACGCTGCTTAGCTGCACGGGGAATGTATAGCACATTCAAACACAGCTAGTCTTGTACATTTCTATCCCTTTACTCACTTCTAGAATATACAGAGCAAAGGACAGCTCTACCTCATATAACCAAGCAGCATCAACTCAAGAAGATCACTTACCAGAGCTCTCCTCTCCTGTATCATGCGCACCAGAGATGGACTGTTTGGACTGGCTAGACCCCTCAAGAATGGAAAAGGGGTCCTGACTCGCTGTGCCACCAGATGACCCTGCCGTGTGCTGCACATCGTCCTCCATCTTGACCTCCTCATCCACGACTTTGTCCTTGCTGTTGAATTCACTGTCCATTGCCTCCAGCCCCACCGAAGTGTCCATGGGGCTCTTGGTGGTGGAGGTAGGGTTGTTGCCAAGGATGGCATCCAGCTCCTTATAGAAGCGGCAGGTCTTCGGCGCAGCACCAGAGCAACGGTTTGTCTCCCTTGCCTTCTGGTATGCCTGCCTCTTCCCGGGCATTTAAAGGGGGAGGGGTGGATGCCTGTGTACCTGAGTGAAGGGCAGCAGAGTTCGAATTGCTGACAGAGCGGTCAGGATGGGCATTGTGGGATATCTTCTGCAGGCCATTTACAGCGACATAACCAAGCGCAGCATCTACACTAACGCTTTGGCAATATAACTTAGCCACAAAAATCTCTACACCTCTCATCAAGGTGGTTTTATTTTATCGGCAAAGCAGGAGAATTTTGTCGGCAGACAGAGCATTGCAGTGTGTACACCTCCCCTGTTTTGTCAATGAAACCTGACTTTTGTCAACAAAACTGTGTAGTGTAAGCAAGATCTTAGTGCCTCTGGGCTTAGAAACTTCCTGCTAAAAGCTACCATCTCAGGGAAATGTGACCCCAACTCATGGGGGCCAATGGCAGAGGTGGTAAACCAATGTAATATTTAAGTAAATATTTTTAAGACAGTAAAATTATTTTCAGCGTTAAAGTGAAGAACTTAATTCAGCAGTTTAAGCTTCTGATTTTGGAACAACTAGACTCTCTGCAATCATAGGTTCAATACCTGATCAAGTTAACTCACCCCTTCTCTGTGCCAAAGTACATAAATTTGCTCTTGTACCCTTTGCTGTGGGAAACACCTTATTTTTTAAAAGGTCCTGTTTGCTCAGCATTAACATTACAGACCCCAAGCCATTTTTTTGTAAATGCAGTTGCACCAGTGTGCTTGACTAAAATGCCTTCTCCCCTCATTATTTTTCATTGTGATGTCAATCACGGTATCTAAGCTGTCTGTATCTTATAGATTTCTTTTATATATACCTATGAAAGCATCTTGGAATGTAAGATACTATGTAAATATCAAATATTGTTATTAAATCAGGCTAGGGACTGATTTGCAATCTGTCACTAGAACTCTGTATTTGCAGAGTCAGTCTTCAGCAAGATGGAGTCACCAGCAAGAGGCTCCAAAATACCCAATTATAATTAGTAAAATGTATTTCCAGAAAGTTAGTTTATAGATGTAAATTAATTCCTCTATGAAGAGTTCTGAGGAAAATGGGTGCAGTTTTCACTAAGGACTGACCAGGAGCAATTTCAAAGCAAATAACCAACTCTGCCCTACTTTTCTCTTTCATGTCAACAGACTGTTACATTTCTTTAATAGTCCCATAGCAAGTGCATAAATGGCTCCGTCTGCATTTTGAGCAATGAGACTGATTAGAAATGCATTATCGCTTTCCCATCATTGTGGGTTGCTAGGTGTTAAGTTTGACCACTAAACATTAGTAAGAAAAGCTAGGTAAAATGCTTGAGGGTCTTCAGAAACCTCTGTTGTCAGTTTCCATATGACAATTCTGTCCTCCCGCCTCCCATTAATTAGCCTTGGCATTTTCAGATCTCTAATTGTGAGATGCTTCAGGCTGCAAACTTCATGGGGCTACACAGTGGGAGTGGGGATAATGGATAAGGAGGAGGCCCTGCATATAGATTCCCATTCATAAATAACTCCCAACAGAAGTCTTGGCAAAATAATATAGCTCTGTATCTAATATTAAGTGCTAAAGAGTTATACCTGTCACCAGCAAAAAGTGAGATAAAGACAAGGCTGAAAGCTTGTAGTGTTGATCTATACAGTGGATTTAGGAAGGGGGTTAAGGAACATTTCAGTTTGGGTGTACACTACAAGAAAGACAGTACATTTATGGCAGATACAGGATTTCCCTCACTGCCTCTTTCCTTGTGCTTCTGGTTAATAAACATATTTAAATGCATCAGCTTCTCCAAGTACTGAAGTGGAAAAAACATGCTTCCAAACAGGCTCTGCATTGCTGGATAGCCATTCCATTACTTCATTATTTAGTTTCTTTGGGCTGCTTAACACAATATTTGCCTGAAAGGGTTTGATTTTTTTGTTTTTTAACCTTACACATTTTTCACACAGTGTTAGCATGAGCTATCCTTCAGTATGCTATGTGGAAAACCAACACAGATGAAAAAGTGTATCTTTAGAAGCCAGTGACAGTTAAAAATAAATAAATGAAAAACCTAAAGAAAAATGGGTACTCTCTAGTCTCCTTTTGTTACAGAACATAAACACTTTAGAGTTGACTGCATTAGATTTGAAAGCTGATTTTCCCACAACAGCAGTAAATACTAGAAAAGTGGACTAGAAGCTGTCAAATTCAAAGCAACAAGGGGTTGACAGATTGTTACCCCCAATACCCTAGCATCTGTATTTCTGGATATAATCATCTGCTCTGAAAGCACTTGAAAACAAGGTGATGAAAAATTGTCAGGCATTTCTAGTGCTCTCTCCCTAGCACTCCTGCATGGAGTCTGCAAGCTAGCCAGGAATCCAGCAGAAAGAAATGTATTAATTTTCACCCACTCCACCTCAGCAGAGGTTTGAATTACAAACAGATCTCCAAAACAAAGAACAGCTTTTGCTTTTGTTACAGTAATAATAAACATTAGTTTTGTTGTTAAAAGAATTACTTGAATTTAATTTTCTATTAATTGCTACAAAATATCATAATTTTTAAAGCATACTAGAGACAGTTAATCAGGTGTTATTGACCATTGGTTAAACTTACCCGGATCATTCCAAATCAGATGACTCAGCAAAAGAATGTGAGGTTATTTTCCCATTCCCTTCACTCCCCCCATAATAATGCAATTATTGATTCTGAATTCAGATTTAATACAAACGTTACTAACAACCCTCTGATTTAATGCATTGTTGGTCAAATATTCTTTTTTTTTATTAACTTGCTGCTTGGAATGAGTTGGGCTCCAGTCAAAATCTTGAAGAACAAAGTCAGTCAGTTGCCTCCATAGAGGCACCATATCTTTGATGTGGTGTTTAAACATGTGACTCCTCTCTCTCATTTTAGGTGATATACGTAATGACTTGTACCTGACACTAGAGAAGGGGGATTTTGAGAGAGGCGGGAAGAGTGTTCAGAAGAACATCGAAGTGACCATGTATGTTCTTTATGCAGATGGAGAGATCCTGAAGGTAAGCAAATAAGTTTGTTTCCGTGCTGAGTTACATCAATATCAACTTTCTTGTTCCATGTATATCTTCTCTTGCCTTCTCTAATACCCTGGAAAGTTTTGAATAAAATGATTTCCTTCAACTTTTTGGGCCTTTTGGGTTCTTTATTTACTTCTATACTATGATAAAGAGATTCAACTACCAGGTTTGAATTAATTTAGGTTAATTCTGCTAGTGGGGAAATAATGGTAAACCTCTGAATTTGGGGACTTGGACAAAACATTAACAAACAGTAAGTGAAAAGCTAATTTAGTTAAAATTTTCACTCATAGTGGATCAAAACTCAAGAATTCCATGCCAATGATGGGAGGGGAGAAGGGTGTGGCTGATTAAATTTGAGTGAATGCATTGTGCTCTGGTGTGTGGGATCACAGCACCGCTCAGGTTTGGCCCAGCTGCCCCTCTGTTAATGATGGAGGGGTGGCTGGGCCAAATGTGAATGGCACTGTAACCCTGTGCACCAAGTCACAATGCTCAGAATGGGGAGCCAGGCCCAGCCCCAGGGGAAGGAGCCATTGCTGCAGGGTGTGTGGGGCAGGCTCCCAATTTTTAGTGTCTAGCAAAAGTTATGAAGTTAAGCTCCCAGGCTTGTCTTTTGAAAGTGTTGTGCAAGTTTCCTTTGAGGATGAGGACTGAATAGGTCGCTCTATATCTGACTGAATAGAGACACTGGATTTTTGGTTTATTAAAATAATCTATTACCCACTAACAACCAGCCCCTTTCCTTTCCTCCTTTTGACTGGAAGGGTGTTAACGGACCATTTCATCTTGAATCGTCCCTTGAAATGTGTGTTAGCTACTTATGCTAAACAATCTGTTCCACCTTGTATTTAGCTGTGACACTCTGAGTGAGTTTCCCAGACCTATAGAAGAGCTCTGTGTAAGCTCGAAAGCTTATCTCTCTCACCAACCAGACGTTGCTCCAATAAAAGATATTACCTCACCCATCTTGTCTCTCTGATATCTGGGACCAACACAGCTACAACAACACTGCATACAAAAATATGAGTAAGGATGACAGAATTGGGCTTTTAGGGAGAGATTGAGATGTCCTTAAAATTATTGTGTTGTCCCACTGAAGTCTGTAGAAGGCATTGTATTCAAATATGAATTATGTCCCAAGTTAACAAGTTTGGTGATTTTAGTCTAATTTTAATGGAAATTTCCTCACACTGCTTTGTAATTTAGCACCCCTTATCACAACCAGCAATCTCTGTTCAGAATAGGCCATAGACCAGGAACAGCAAAATATATTTCGAATCGGAATTGTGGTGCTTTGACTGTGTGAGAGGAACTTGCACAGTTCTGCTCAATTACTGTATGCTTGGAATAGAGAATTGCTATCAGTCTCTCCTCTCCATTAAGCACTAAAAGTTATTAAATTCACCCTATAATTAAACAAAAGAAACTTGGAGGAGAAAATGTCTGCATCCCACTGCGTAAGCAGCCTCAAGGAACTCAGCTGATCGTTCTGGGAAAACAAATTGAATCAAGCAGCTCTTCCAGAAACTCCTTACTATTAATGTTTACAATAAAAAATTATTAATCTTTAATGCATTCTTTTGCATTTTCTTTCCTATTATGTTGAATTATTGCAGCTGAAGTTCTCCTGCTGACAGTGTCTTTGCAGCAGCAGCTTCTCCTTCTGTTTAATATCAAAATCCTATCTGACCTTGAGTGATATCTGCCTCACTCCTGATGGGAAATGGCAAGGACGTCACAAGTATACAATTAAAAGCCCACTTGCTCTAAATGCCCAAAATGAAGATTAACTAGACCACATGTATGAAGTGTAAAGTAAAATGCACCTCTACCCCGATATAACATGACCCAATATAACACGAATTCGGATATAACGCGGTAAAGCAGCGCTCCGGGGGGGCGGGGCTGCATGCTCTGGCGGATCAAAGCAAGTTCAATATAACGCGGTTTCACCTATAACGCGGTAAGATTTTTTGGCTCCCGAGGACAGCGTTATATTGGGGTAGAAGTGTACCTTGAAATTTTGCGAATAGTTTGAAACAAAAGCAGAATGATTCTGAAAATAAAAGATAAAAAAATATTAATTTAGTGTCATATTGAAAACACCCGTGTAGGTTTTTGGCAAATGGATGCCTAGACATCTTAAAATCCATTACAGAGATGAGACTTTTAAAAGTGATAGATCTCATCATTCTCGGAGATTTTCACCTAAATTAAGAGGAAGACCTTGAATGCAAACTTTCTTTATCTAATCTTTACAGCGTTTTGGACGCTGACACAAACTGGAAATCTAATGTTTGAGGAGCTGACGTTTTCTGTTTTTCTGGGTTTTTCTATAGATTTACAGCACCAGTAGACACTTATTAGGTCAACTGTCTTCTACAAGGACAAGGATATTAATGTGCAATGATAAGTTACCCCACTAAATTAACAGTAATCCCAGATGGCTGGTCTCATTTGCTTTTACTTTGGCAGATGAATTGGAAAAATTTTTACATCAAGCAGAAAACTCCACAGTGAACAAAGAGATGAGACAGGATTAGTCTGCAAATTGAATTCCGTATAGTGTGTTTCTGTTATGTGGTAGTGATTATTTCTGCATATTCGCGATTGGCATTTTTGAACTGGTCTAAATTCAGTTCAATAGATGTTAAATTTGATATGTTTCATGCTGCTATTCTGAAGTAATAAACTATACAGATATTCAGATTAACGGGAGCAGAGTTCTGCTTTCTCTTGGGGGCTATTATTGCACTAAGCTGGATATTTTGCTTACTTGTTATTAGGTATGTCAGATCCCATAGTCCATATTCCACAGTGTTTCTTATTTAGGAATCCTCAGCTGTTGTTAATCAGTTCCTTTTTGGACAACTGTTTGAACATTTGAAATGCTGTATAACATTCTTTTGAATTTTGGGTCAGATCCTCAGCTGGTGTAAATTGAAATATCTCCATTGTTTTCAGTCAAGCTGTGTTGACTGATACCAGTTGAGAATCTGGCCTTCTATGTTTCAATTAAATATTTGGTCTGAAGTTTAAAAACACATGAGCTTCTTTGTGCATGGAGCACACAATTTCTCCATTTTGAGGGTGTGTCCACTTGAATTCATCTGTTTGGATTGTAAGTTCTTTTGGGCAAGGACTGTCTCTTGCTATGGTATCTGTTTGTACAGTACCTAGTACAATGAGGCCCCAATCTCAGTTGTAGCCTCTAGGTGCTACTGTAATATAAATAATAACAATATGGGTCAATATTGAAATGGCCCATCCTGTTGAAATGAGGATGCTCAGAGAGCTGGGAATATATTCAGTTCATCTTATTTAGAATCAATGTATGGCCCATGGTTCAGCTATGCATGCCAACATTACATGTTGACTAATTTTATAGATTTGGCACATTTATTATTATTGATGTGTTCAATAATAATTATGATTAAAGTTTCTCTTTTTCTTAATGAAACCTTTTAGAGTATTTCCTTTGTTGGATGATGGTGAGGTCATGTAAGGAACTAGGACAAAGGTTCAGATATCACAGATTTGAGAGGTTAGAGACACATATAGATTGTTAGGTAGATTTTTTTTTATAAATGACTGATTTTAAAAATATATCATTTAATTTCAAAGGTATCACAAATCCAAGTAAATAAAAGAGCATTGGGTCCTCCTCGGAGAAGCCAGGATCACAAATAACTTTCTTACAAGAGATCCACCTAATTTCTTACCAAATTACAAGCAAGAATGGATGTGTTAAGTAGATTGAGTGACAATGATTTTGATACATGGGCACTTCAGTGTTAAGTCTCTTTTGAGAAACAGGATACAAAGGCCATTTTATTGTAGTGGAGGGAAAAATAGGTGAGATGGAATTGTTGTTAGTTAATATGAATTCCTGTACTTTGAATGCTTCAGGAACTGGCACCTTACAAATAAACTCTGTTTTTCTACTATATATAGAAGCATGTGATATAACAATAAGCACTTATTAACAAAATTATTGATCATTGTGACAAAATCAAACCTCACAGCTATAAGAGAGTGGTGGAAGGCATGTGTATCATTCCTAGAACGGTGAAGGCCCTTTTTCCTATGAACTGAAAAGACGTTACCTCAGGTTAATTAGAGACACGTGAGTCCAATTAAGGGGCTGCCGGTGACCTTTAAAAACCCCTCCTCCAGTGAGAGAGTGGGAGGAGGGAGAAGAAACAAGCTGCAGCAGGGTCAGGGGCAGCAGGAAGAAAAGGGTTCTCCTAGGTGAGAAGGCTGGTCTCTTCCTTACACAGGAAACATTGAATTTACATCTGTTTTGGGGAAGGGCTAGTAACCAGAAACCAGCATCATAAGTTAATACTCTAGTCAGGGATCAAGGAGATGTGTTTCTTTTGTATTATGGGGTTCTTTTGCTTAAGAGAACTACTCTAGCCTACCCTGAGCCTGACCTTGTAAATATTGTAAATAAACCAAAGTTAAGAACTTAAAAACCTACAGAGTAGGACTGACTTACTCCAGCCCTGCCTCTGCCGCCACAGAGAGAAATGCTGAGGCTGACGTGGCAAAAAAGGTACCTTGCCACATCATATACAGAAATCTGCTGTATGGGTGAGGGGACATGTAGAAAGAGAGAAACCGCACCTTTAATCTTAGTTCCTCCTGAGCTGCTGACAAATTGGAAAGTCCAATTCCTCCACTGATTATGGTCACTCACTAGTTGTTGTGGTACTTCATCCCAGCTGATGCCAGATCATTCAGTGTCCTCTGACACTGTCTTCTGTCAATTCTTCCTTGACCTTCCTCGCTTTCTCTTTCCTTTCTCAGATACCCATTTCAATACTTGCTTAGCATGTCTCATCTTCCATATGGTATATATATCCCAGGCAGTTGACCCGTCTTTCTTTGATGATATTTTATAACATGTCCTGCTCTCTCAGCTCCCTTACTCTTATATTTGTAATTTTGTCTTTCCATGACATAGTCAGTATTTTCCTCCACCATCTTTGATGGGAAGCCTCCAATCTCTTTTTGTTAGCCACAGTCATTGGCCATGTCTCTGCTCTGTACAGAAACATGCTCAGTACAATCGCATGGTATAATCTGACCTATCATTTGGTGTGAAGATCTGTTTGACCAATTTTGGTCATCCTTCCAAAAGTGGTGTTTGCTTTTCCTAATCTTGTGCGAATATGTTTATCACAGCCACCTTTGAATGACATCACACACACCCAGGTAACAGAACATTTCTAGCTGTTCAGTTTCTTTTCCATCCATGTACACCTTTGTATCTGTTGTCCAGTTTTCTACTTTCATAATATTGTTTTTTCTCTGCATTTACTTTCAGTCCAAATGTTGCTGCTTCCTGTTCTACCTCTGATGTAAGGGCAGTCATTCCATTCCATTTCATACTTAGGGCTGGTCTACACTATGGCGGAAAATCAATCTAAGTTATGCTACTTCAGTTACGTGAAATACGTAGCTAGATCCACTTACCGCAGTGTCAACACTGCGCTGCGCTGTTACCAATACGTAGTCAACGTAGCTAGATCCACTTACCGCAGTGTCCACACTGCGCTGTGTCGATGGGAGACGCTCTCCCACCAACTTCCCTTATGCTTCTTGGCGGAGAGGTGGAGTAGACAAATCGATCAGAGAGTGCTCTCCCATCGATTTAGCGTGTCTTCATCAGACCTGCTAAATCGACACCGCTGCAGGGATCACAGCAGTGCTGATTTAGCCGGTAGTGTAGACCTGGCCTCAGTAAAGCAATGTTGTCGGCAAAGTTAAGGTTGTGTAACTAGTCTCTGCTAACCAATTTTACACTGTCCATGATGCCTTGTGTTGCCTGCTTCATCACCCAATCTACCGCCAATTCAAAGAGGATTGATGATAACACACACCCTTGTCTAACTCCAGTCACAATATTGAACCATTCACCCAGGCCTGTATCCAATCTTACTGCGTATCTATTTCCATGATATAAACTCCTTATAGTGCTGATCAGTTTATCTGTTATATCCTACCTTCTAGCAATATTAAGAGAGATTATACTGTATATATTATTGTAGTGCCTAAGAGCCAACCCCATTGTTGTATGCACTGTAAAAATACACAGTAGTAGCGAGTCCCTGCCCCAAAGAGTTTACAGTCTAAATATACAAGACAGACACAGGGATGGGGAAGAGGGTATAATACACAAGCAGCGTGAACAGTGTAATGGCAGCAAATGTCATATTAGTTACATGATTATATTTATTTATTGTGGGGTTACTTAGAAGGAGATAAGATTAAATATAAAGGGTAGGGAAGGAGAGTGAGGCTGATAGGGAAGGGGAAAGGTGAAGAGACTGCGAAGGAGGGAGAGGGTTGGAGCTAGAGCCCTGCAACTCTACAGATATCCGCCTTATATCCATGGACCAGTTTTGCAGATCGTGGATCAAATGCAGATACACATTTTGTATCTGCACAGAGCTCTCGTTGAAGCAAACAGCCAGTCAGCATAGGGCACAGAAAATCCAGTCAAAGTTTTAGAAAGTTGTCTGAATGTCCAGTGGTCCCTGCTTTGGCTGCTTTTGTTCCTTCTGGCTGGTTCCTCTCTGCTGTTTTACCTGGGGGGGGGGGGCACTTGAGTCCTAGTGCCCCCAGAGTATTCTGTTACATTATAATCTCATAGACTTTAAGGTCAGAAGAGACCATCATGATCCTCTAGTCACCTCTTGCACATTGCAGGCCACAGAACCTCACCCACTCACTCCTGTAACAGACCCCTAATCTCTGGCTGAGTTACTGAAGTCCTCAAATCATGATTTAAAGAGAATCCACCAATTACACTATTTTAAACCTGCAAGTGACTCTTGCCCCATGCTATAGAGGAAGGCAAAAAAAGTTCCCAGAGTCTCTACCAATCTGACCCGGGGGAAAAAATCCTACCCGACCCCAAATATGGCGATCAGTTTAGACCCTGAGCATGTGGGCAAGAACCACTAGCTAGACACCTGGGAACGAATTCTCTGTAGTAACTCAAAGCCCTCCCCATCTAGTGTCCCATCACCAGCCATTGGAGATGTTTGCTGCTAGCAGTCACAGATCCGCTTCATGCCGTTGTTGTCAGTCTCATCATACAACCCCTCCATAAACTTATCAAGCTCAGTCTTGAAGCCAGTTAGGTTTTTTGCCCCCACTGCTCCCCTGGGAAGGCTGTTCCAGAACTTCACTCCTCTGATGGTTAGAAACCTTTGTCTAATTTCAAGCCTAAACTTGTTGATGGCCAGTTTATATCCATTTGTTCTTGTGTCCATGTTGGTGCTTAACTTAAATACCTTCTCTCCCTCCCTGGTATTTATCCCTCTGATGTATTTATAGAGAGCAATTATATCTCCCCTCAGCCTTCTTTTGTTTAATCTAAATAAGCCAAGCTCTTTGAGTCTCCTTTCATAAGGTAGGTTTTCCATTCCTTGGATCATCCTAGTAGCCATTCTCTGCAATTGTTCTATTTTGAATTCATTCTGTTCTGTTCCTTCCATATAAATATTTCAAATTGATAGAGAAATTCAAAACATTAAAAGGGAGGAACCTACCCCACCCAAAAAATAAAAAATCAATAATCCAAATACTGGGTTACTATTTTCCTGGGGGGAATGGGGGTAACATAAACAAAATCAATTTTTCTTGGAAGTTATACTTGCGGATTCTTTCAGCTGTCCTTTTTCTACTTTGTTTTAAGATGTATGGTGTAGTCAGAGCTTCCAGGTTGCTTTGCAAGTGTCCAGCCCAGTGCATGCACTTGTGCTTTACCTTTTTGTATATCTGTATTTCAATACAAACCCTGGAGTGTCTCCTTCTTGGGAACATATGGCCCTTTCTCCAGCTGTTTGCCACCTGCTCACTATTTCTCCCAACTGTCCTACCTCCTGTTGTGAATGAGGGATTCAGGAAGTTTCCATGATACTCCTAAATTAAATTGATTTGTACAGTTTTTGTTCCTCCATGTGCTAAGAATGTATAGATTAGTCAAGACTACCCTGGAGTTATTTAGTCTCCAAGAGTGGGAATCCACTCTGGTATCTTTAGGTGGTAATTATTAACCTGAATGTTCTTTGCTTGCCATTACTCAGTGACATGAAATAAAATGTTCTATCTAAGGGCACTGGGGCACTGGCATTTGATCTCAGAACGAGGCTGTATGGCCAGTGCTTCAAAGAGCCAAAAAAATTTGAGAACTCAGAGAGTTCTTCCCTGTATCACATTAGTGAGCTGAGACCCAAAAGTACGAATCTAGCTAAATGATGTTTTCAGAGAAGCCTAATTACAAGTGAGTAATTATCTGTTGCTGCCCACTTTTTCCTTCTGGTCTCTTTGTTAATATATATCCTGTACTTACTTGATACAAAGGTAAAACTAAATAATAATCTGAGGAAAACAGAAAGCAAACAAATCCTGTTTGAATCCCGCTTGAGACACAGGTCGCAGAGCTGTACCTCTGATCCAAAGCACAGTCTAAAAATCTCCCTTCAAAAAACTTCAGATTCCTTTACATCCAGGATTCTCCTTCTATCTCTGTCCTTGTGTTTGCAGAAGGGTATGAATTATACAGAGAAAAAAAGACACTAGATTTCAGTAACCTCAGCATGAGGCTCACACAATGTAATAAAATGACTTGTGTAGCAGTGTGATGTCTTTTATTCTTTCTTTTTTGTTTTGTTCCAGGACTGTATCAGTTTAGGCTCAGGAGAGCCAAACAGAAGTGCATACCACTCTTTTGTCCTCTACCACAGTAACAGCCCTCGTTGGGGGGAAATTATCAAGCTACCCATCCCCATTGACAGGTTTCGTGGGTCTCACCTTCGCTTTGAGTTCAGGCATTGCTCCAGTGAGTGCAACATAATCCTTTGTCCAAAACAAATCTAAAAATGTTGATTTCTTTCCATTACAAGTAGAGGATTAAAATGCTATGTCACTGGAAGAGGGAATCTTAAAGTACAATAAGTACAGTGTTAAGGATCCTGGTGCTATCAAGAGTTGTTAGAGAATAGAAAAAAAGGGTCTAAATTAGAACATGCAGTTCAGGACAACAGACTCCCATATTATTTTCCTACTGTGTTCTTTGACATATTTCTGTTCAAGTTGTGCATATGATTTACTCTGGTCAACACAATCTTGATAAAGGCTTGTCTGATTTACATTTGTAGAGACTAATTTTGTGGTCAATAGCATAAACTGAGACCTAGTACAGTGTGTGTGTGTATCGATCGATAGATCGATAGATGAATCCTGATGTGGCTTTGTGCATTGGTTGTTAGAAATAGAGAGAGGCTAAGAAGTGAGTGTGTAGTATAAAGAGTGAGGGGGGTGTCAAGAACAAATACCCCTAGGCAGTAATTTGTTAGCATAGACTCAAGCCTGAGGCCCGTTTAATACACACATACACAATGCATTGGGGTAGTGGACTACCAAACCACTCCCCCGAACAAGGGGTTACCAGCACATTTTATAGAGCAAAACCGCAATTACATAGACACCGCAAATGCATCACATTATGGGTAGACAACCCACCCCCGTGTGTTTCATGAGGAGGGATGTGATGACCAGTTCTTTCCGATGGAAACTTTCAACATGTCCTGGACACGTAGGCACAGCGACCCATGACTGGGGCTCTTAGGCCCTAATATGGCTCTTGGGCCCAACGTCACCACTGGTTTGGGCAAGCAAGGGTTCACAAGGGCAGATAGTGGTTATTGCTTATGCCAAGGCAAGAACATGAGCACACATTCCGGTTACACAAGACAAAGGGTACATTTCAATATGGGTTACAGCCTGAATAACAGTTTTGGTGTTAATATATCTTTTCTAATTTATAAACATTAGTAGGATATTGGGGACGGGAGTTACATAGTGGAGCAAGGGAGGGATGTTGTGCCCACCCCTTGATATGATCACTAGGCCTATTGCCATGCTAATTGTTACAGGTTATTGAGACAGTCTTATTACCCATACTTATCCATACAGTATTGATTATAGATAGATAGACTTCAGGATGAGTCTTGATAACCTTTAGCAGGACAGATAGCACAAGCAGATGCATTTTAAACCTTGAGCAATGCCTGTTACAAATTGTTCTTTTAACCTTTGCTAGTTCCCCTTTCTCCCCCTTTCCTCAAAGTGCAGCCCAGTCTGCTTTAGGCTTCTGGTCTGACAGTTTTGAGCCAGGCCAGGGTTTGTGGGGGATAGATAAGAGGGGAGGGAGAAACAACCTGAAGGGGACAAAGAAGGGGGGGGGTATTTCCTCCACAGGGGGGAATATACACACACTTGCAGCATATGCAGAAATGTTTCTCTATGTACTTTATTTCCTGTTGCAGCTAAAGACAAAGGAGAAAAAAAGCTTTTTGGCTTTGCATTCACTCCTCTGATGAGGGATGATGGCACCACCCTATCGGATGATACCCATGAGCTTTATGTTTATAAGGTACCATAGCTCACAACTCTTCTAATGCTGCACTGCAGACCTGCCACCTATTTATCCCTACTTCAGTGTAGATACATTTGAGTAAATGTCATTGCATTTCTGATAATGCTGTTTTTCATTACGTGAGGAAATAGTGATAGGATTCTGAACCTATTTATAACAGATCCCAATTTATAGGACTTGGTATTGATGGGTGTCATTTTTCAGGTACAATTGATTTTCCCCCTCAAATTATAATGACCTTTGTTACTCCTCTCTGGTTTTAAATTCAGTCTCACTAGTATTCATAACCACCCAAGAATGCTATGAGGGTATGTTATTACTATACGCTTTTATACTCTGAAAACATGCTGTTATGGACTAGACTAGTAATGTGAGACACCATAATCCTGCTCGGCAATACTCTAGCAGAGTAATTTTGTCCTTACAAGGTTACCCTAGTTTTTTCCTTCGGTGTANCATGCTAATTGTTACAGGTTATTGAGACAGTCTTATTACCCATACTTATCCATACAGTATTGATTATAGATAGATAGACTTCAGGATGAGTCTTGATAACCTTTAGCAGGACAGATAGCACAAGCAGATGCATTTTAAACCTTGAGCAATGCCTGTTACAAATTGTTCTTTTAACCTTTGCTAGTTCCCCTTTCTCCCCCTTTCCTCAAAGTGCAGCCCAGTCTGCTTTAGGCTTCTGGTCTGACAGTTTTGAGCCAGGCCAGGGTTTGTGGGGGATAGATAAGAGGGGAGGGAGAAACAACCTGAAGGGGACAAAGAAGGGGGGGGGTATTTCCTCCACAGGGGGGAATATACACACACTTGCAGCATATGCAGAAATGTTTCTCTATGTACTTTATTTCCTGTTGCAGCTAAAGACAAAGGAGAAAAAAAGCTTTTTGGCTTTGCATTCACTCCTCTGATGAGGGATGATGGCACCACCCTATCGGATGATACCCATGAGCTTTATGTTTATAAGGTACCATAGCTCACAACTCTTCTAATGCTGCACTGCAGACCTGCCACCTATTTATCCCTACTTCAGTGTAGATACATTTGAGTAAATGTCATTGCATTTCTGATAATGCTGTTTTTCATTACGTGAGGAAATAGTGATAGGATTCTGAACCTATTTATAACAGATCCCAATTTATAGGACTTGGTATTGATGGGTGTCATTTTTCAGGTACAATTGATTTTCCCCCTCAAATTATAATGACCTTTGTTACTCCTCTCTGGTTTTAAATTCAGTCTCACTAGTATTCATAACCACCCAAGAATGCTATGAGGGTATGTTATTACTATACGCTTTTATACTCTGAAAACATGCTGTTATGGACTAGACTAGTAATGTGAGACACCATAATCCTGCTCGGCAATACTCTAGCAGAGTAATTTTGTCCTTACAAGGTTACCCTAGTTTTTTCCTTCGGTGTATATATATAGCTCTCAAACAGATACATTACATCTGGAAGATCCTTAAAAGTTCTGAAGGGATCTGTGAGTGGGAGACCACATTTTCTTAAGCACAGGTGACTTAATGTACTGTACCTGAGGATGGCAAGCATAGGTTTCTGTGTATAGATTTTCTGTGCACTCAGAGGATCGTACAATGGCATTCTGATTTATGACTAGGTATCCTAGGTGCTATGATAATACAAATAATAATTCAGGCTAGCAAGGCATGAATGTGTGGAATAAAGTAAATCAACTGGGTAAAATTTAGTTTCCTTTCTGTATCTGCAGTGTGATGAGAACAGCACATTTAATAATCATGCTCTGTACCTGGGGCTGCCCTGCTGCAAAGAGGACTACAACGGCTGCCCTAACATCCCTTCTAGCCTCATTTTCCAGCGTAGTACCAAAGAGACCTTCTCGATCTCCACCCAGCTCTCCTCCACCAAACTCACCCAGAACGGTACCATAACTGTCCCTTCTGAAAACAAGGCCATTGAAACATGTTCTGTTTTTTCACTATAATGTTCCTTTTTTCTATGGGTTAATGTTAGCTGTGCTTATATTTACTAAGCTCCATTGCTACTGGAATGAGTAGAGAAAGGGTTTTTTAAGGAAATGAGCATACTAACTTGTAACAGAGATAGTAGGTATATTCTGTAAATAGAGGCACAAAGGCTAGGATAAAACATTGTTAATTCTGATTAAACTCATGAGAATAATAAATTCATAGTTAGCTTGTTTACTCAATTCTAAATTAGCTCTGTTGGGCTTTGTATTGAAGGTTTCTGTGATCAAGGCTTGATGTTGCTTACTTCAAGTCCTCAGAGGCACCAAAGGGTGAAATGTGACTGCCCACAATGCAACATCAAGACAAAATGGGGAGAGATACAACCTTTACTTTTTAAACACCATTCATTTCTTTGGCAATAATGTAAGATACGTTTCTGGGTTTACTCCTTGGGTTTTCTCTTTGAGGTGAGGAGTAATTCATGGAACAAGTATTGCCTCTTCAATCTCTATCACATCTTGGGGGTGGCTTTCTTCCTACCTTACTTGTTTATAAATTTTGACTGGTTCTGTGTGTGTTTCTAACCCACAAGCTTTTGTTATGGGAAGGATTCTTGAACTGTTGTTAACTATTTTAGAGGCTTCACTTAAACTTATACCATGTTTCAGTCTTTCATCATATTGCGTGAAAAGCAGGAGAGAGACCACAGACAAGATCTAAACGTGCAGTGGAAACTGAAACATTTCTTTCTTTCTTTTAGTGGCCAGTCTGGCCCTCTATAGTTGCATACTGATTCTGAACTTTAGTATCCCAGCCATGTACTGCCTGTACTAGACATTCTTCAGTGCAGGGCCGGCGCTTCCATTAGGCGACCTAGGCGGTCGCCTAGGGCGCTGCTATTTTGGGGGCGCCTGCGCCCCCGCCGCCCGTAAAAATTTGGGGGCGGGACCTTCCGCCGCCGCTGTTGGGGGCGGGATTTCGGGGGCGGGACCTTCCGCCGCCTAGGGCGCCAGCAAAGCTGGCGCCGCTACTGCTTCAGTGTCCTTGTGCTTTACAGTATATCAGAGTGCATGTTCCTTTCTTGTGTCATTTTGCAGTGGACTTGCTTGCCCTCTTAAAATGGAAGGCTTACCCAGACCGTGTAATGGATATCCTAGGAAGACTGAGGCATGTCAATGGCGAGGAAATTGTTAAGGTACTAAGTCAACTAATGGTCACTCTTACTGATGGAAAAATTATTTTTTATGATAACAAAGTATTTGAGGGAGTAAACCAGAAGAGGCCTTCCTGTCATTGACTCTCTGCTGTCAATTTTTAAAGTCCAGATAATATGACTGTTATCTGAGATGTTATGTACCTGGTATTTTTTAGGGGGCTCGGGGTTTTGTGTATATATATTTTCAGTGTGTAGATAAGGAAAAGTCATGTTTCTGCTTTATTCCTCGACCCAAAAAAGTTAAAGATGGAGATAATGTTGAACATTACACATTAATCTATAACAGCATTAGAATGTTGCAGTTATTTAATACATTTGAAAGAGAATTTAGACAAGTTTAAGAAAATAAATGTATGAAAGCTGGGAATTCAAAACACTGTAATTCAAAAATCCTAAACTCCAGAAACACACAGTAAATCCATATTATCCCTGCCAACTACAGCTTCTTCTTGGAGTTATTGTCCCAAAGGGGCTCCACTTTACACAGGCACACATCCAGGCACTTTTGATCAGAGATTTTTCACCAGCAGTGTCCACATGTCTGTGCCTGCTCCCTAAACATCCTCGTGCTCTGGACCAATGGTATATTAGTGAGGAGCGGACCCACTGCAGCTCCAGTTCCTTTTCAACCACCTGTAGCTAGAGAGGGAGCATTGTGGTGTCTGCTAGCTTAGCATACCTAGCTGACCATTTATTTTATTATTTTCTTGTTTTTGTTTCTTCTTGGTACAAGCTGTGCTTTTGGAGGTTCCCCCACCCTTGTTTTTCACAGCAAGGGCCTCTGCCCTTTGACCTCCTTTGTCTGCAGCCTCCCTCCTTGGGCTATGCCCAAAAACCTGGATTTTAAACCCTGCCAGACCTGCCACGGGTCCTTCCCCTTGGCAACGGGCATTCCGGCTGCCTCAGAGAGTCCCACGTCCTATCAAAGTGTAAGGTCTGCTCTGGCTTCAGGAGCAGATCCAGGAAGCTGAGGGAGGACAGACTAAAGTTACTTCTTATGGAGCAGTCCTTGAGAGCCACCATCACTTCAGGGTCCGACTCCCCGTGCATACATTGGCATCAACCTCTTAGAGCATTCTGATGACGACTTTGGCTCCGGTGAGCAGAGAAAGGGTAGCTTCAGAGAGTTCAAAGCCCTCTAAAAAGAACAGACATCACTACCCCATATGTGGCATCTAAAAGAAGGGGAAAGTCACCCCAAAGGCCAGGGATTGAGAAGGCAGGATGGGTACAACTAGGCTTCTACCTCCTCTGGTATAAAGATGTCGGTACTCATGAACGAGACTTCCAGCACACATACTGAGAAGTCTTAGGACAAACAGCCCTGTTCAGCACGATTGTCGGTACCCTTGGAGCCCTCCAACCCAAGGACTTGAAGAAACTGCCACCGACCCCAATCCAGGCACCCTCTTCAGGCTTTGTGCTTAAGGAACATATGGACCACCCATCCATACTGTCTCCAGTACCACTCAACTCACCTCAGCCTGAGGAGCAGTGTCCAGAATTGCTGATACCAACCAGTTTCCTCTATCATGAGGCTCTCTGAGTCACAGCCTGAATCCGCTGTACTGAGAGGTACACAGGGATTTCCTACCGGTACCAATGTACCCACCTGTCCTGACATACTGCCCAGCTTCTGTGCACCTCCACACTAAAAGTCAGCCACTCAGAATCCAGCTCCAACTCAGAATCCAGTACCAACACAACCACCAGTACTGACATGACCAACAGTACCAACACTCCTAGCTCCTCCGTTAGATACAGAGAATCAACACCTCCTTGGACTCAGACATTTCTGTCCAGGATTCCACCACACTTCCATTCCAACCTCCCTCTCCAGCAGTGTACTGTAAGGACAAGACCCCTGGAACGAGCCAACTTCCAACCTGCCAACCTTGGCAGGAGAACCCTTACAGTCCCTTCCCCTTTCCTTATACACCATGGGCTTTCTGGAACCCTTGGGCTTCTTATGCTGACTAATTTTATAGAATGGTCTCACAGAAGAGGACTTATCAAGAAAAGCAGGCACTGGGACCCTATTCTCCAGGAAGACCCTTTGAAAGAACAAGAGCTAAGGGAAGAAAAGGAGGCATTACCTTCCAATAAATCATTTTCCTCCAGATGTGGCAATTATGCTCCTTTCCCCCATCCTACATGGTTGATTTCAAAGTCTTTCAAGAACTAATGAAGAGAGTGACTGAGAGTTTACAGATTCCCCTAGAGAGGATACAGAAACCCCAGCATATCTTGCATACTTCTCCTCCAGGCAGGATAACCCTGGCCATTTGGAAAACACTGGCTGCCATCCCGCCTACATGCAGGAGTGCTGGCAAAAAGTACTATGTGCTGGCCACGGGCTCAGAGTACCCTTTTCTCCCACCTCTCCCCAAACTCTCTTGTGATCAACGTGGTTAATCAGAGAAACAGGAGCTGTCAAAATCAGCTCCTCATGACCAGGATCTTAAGCACCTGGATCTCCTTGGCTGCAAGAGTTACTCTTCGGTTGAACTACAATTCAGGATTGCCAACTATCATGCCTTGTTGTCAAAATATGACTACACACATTATAGCAAATTCTCTCATTTTATTGATCACTTGCCTCAGGACCAGAAGAACCAATTTCAAACCATCATCTCCAAAGGCCAGATGTAGTGAGGCGGTGTGGCTCCCCGCCACCCCGGAGAGGGACGAGCCCTTCCGGACACCGGAGTGGGCGGAGCTAGGGAGCTCTGAGCCTGCCCCTCAGAGGTTCAGGCGGCACCCTGGAAGTACAAAGGCTCGACCTCAGAACTCACTGGAGAGACAGCCGCCGGGGAGGCCAGACGCCTCTGGCCTGGCCCGCGACTGGGAAGCCCCTGCATCCCTAGGTGCACCCAAGGACTGGCCTGACCTTCCCCTCACCCGCTACCCGGAGGAGTTGCCAGGCCTGCCCCACGCCCGCTACCCGGAGGAGTTGCCGGGCCTGCCTCTCGCCAACTACCCCGAGGAACCCATGGTGCTGGACCCCCTGGAGGACACCACCGTGACCCAGGTACCACCAGAGGGGGAGTCTGGAAGTAGCCCGGGGGCAGATGACCCTAGTCTGGCAACAACACTGCCAGAGCCCATGTCAGTGTGTTACGACCAGGATCCCCACTGACACAGCAGTAGGTCTTCTGCCACTGCTAGGGCCCCGGGCTGGGACGCAGTGGAGTGGGAGGGCCTGCGTCCCCCCTGCCACCCAATTTGTGGGTGGCAGTCTCCCCCTCCCCTAGGTCCTTTGGAGGCCTGGGCTCATTGCTACTGTTTGCATTGCTACTGCTCATCCCTGCCTGAGGGCCTGAGCGCCTGACTCATTGTTGCCCCGCCCTGACCAGGGCCTGGGCTTATTGCTACTGTTTGTGTTACTACTGCTCAGCCCCTGCCTGAGGGCCTGAGCACCTGACTCACTATTGCCCTGCCCTGACCTAGGGTCCGGGCTTACTGTGCTTATTTCAGTTGCTGCAAGGGCCACCGAGGGAGACTCCCACGGCCGGACTAATTCCCCCAAGACATCAACAGTGTATAGTGAGGCGGTGTGGCTCCCTGCCGCCCCGGAGAGGGATGAGCCCCGGCTAACCTCTTTACACCAGATGATACCAAAGCTTCTTTGCAGGCCTCTCTCGATGCTGCTGGTACAGCCTCTTGTTCATTTTGACCATTTGGTCAAGGGTCACAAATCACCTCACTATGGATCCTGTGGTGCACCACCCTGCCCAACTGCTACTCTGTGATGTACACCTCTCCCAGAATACATCAGATCAGACAGATGGATACTTGAAGTATTATAGTTGGGTTACACCATCCAGTTCAGCCCCATTCCCTCTTCCTCGTCCCTTTTGAGGGACCCTTCTCACAAGGGTCTCCTAAGGCAAGAGGTAGAATCTTTCCTGCTGCTAGGGGGCAATTGAACAGGTTCCTCACAGTTTCACCTAAAAAGGCTTCTACTCCAGGTACTTCCTGGTTCCCAAGAGAAAAGGGGGATGGAGACTGAACCTGGACCTCAGGTCTCTGAACACTTTCAAAAAAATTGCAGAGATTCAGGATGGTATCCCTAGCAGCGATAATTCCATCATTAACTCGTCATTAATTGATTTATGCCCCTTCCTATATTCCCTCAGTCCAGACCATGACTATGCATAGGGTGCAGGTGAGACCCACAGATACTGCTGATGAAAAATCTCTGATCAAAAGCTCATGGGCACATGCCCACCCGTAGGGACAAAACATCTCGAAGCACTCCAGTTTCTGTACTGGTAATTGACCCCTCCTTATCCTCCTCTTACTCTTGCAACATGAAAGAAAGGAAACCTTCTTTGTTATATCTATGAATTAAAATAACCCAGATCATCTTTTATCTGATTATATAACCTGCACCTATCATCTTGGCCTGTAAGAGCTATGGGAGAACTCTCAGGTCTGCAGCCTGTGTGTTCAGGATGAATGTTTAAAACTTGATTCCTATCTGTAATTGTAAAAGGGGTCTCTGGCCATTATTGTGTTTGGGGTGAATGTTGCCTTAACTTATGATTTCCTTGTTTTTTAGTATTTGCATTGTTGTGAGAAAGTACAGCTAAGCAACCTTACCTCTAAATTAACCACGTTTTTTGTGTGGAAATATTGAAAAGGTGGCTGTCTCTGAACTCCCTTCCTAAATAAGCAAGAATACTCAAAAATTCATTAGTTGCATGGAGGCAATGATGGAACTGAAACTCCAGTCGACAGTTTGATTTCTGAGCTAAATATGCAGCTCTGCTTGTTCACAAAGCAACAACCTCGTGGCTATTAGTTATGACTGACAAACCTCAAAAATTTCAGCATTTGGACCTGAATAGGCTCAGAAAATTCCAGATGGATAATCAAATTTATTTCAACTTTTTAGGTCTCTTTTCTTCTATGTCTTGCCCAGATCCTTCCCTTAAGAGCAAGTAGATCATTCTCCCTTACCTTGACGCCAACTGCTTAACAATCTACAGGAGGCCTTCTTTATCTCTCTCCACTTTTCCAAATCTCTCCTTAGTCCTCAAAATTAGAGCTAGTCAGAACATTTTTGACAAAATGTTTTTTCATCAAAGTAAGCTGTTTCACCAACAATGAAATGTTTCACAGATATGTATGTATTTTGATGAAGTTTTTAACAAGAACATTTCCAAGGTCCAGGGTGGACTCTCTGGTCATTTCCAGGGAGAGAGAGAGAGAAACCCCAATTTGAAAACCTGGCCTTTTCAATCCAAACATAGATGTTTAGACACAATTTCATTTTGCAAAAAAATTAAAAAGATTTTGTTTTCCTTCCAGTACAGAACAAAAACAAATTTTGGCAATCTCTATTGTGCTGAGTTCCAACTCTTCTGTTATCTTACATGCCCCAGGCTTTTCCAGATCAAAGATGATATTTCAGAATACATTCACACACTTGTGAGCGTGGAGAAGGACACATGCATGCCAGATATGAAGACAATGGCTATCCCTTCCACTAGTTCCAGAAATGCAGAGAGCCCTTCCTGCAATTTATTTTGCAGAATTTAAGAATTGGAAGGAGGTGTGTTTGGGCTCTGGGATAGTGAACCCAAAAAACCTGCCCACTTCAATAGTACTCATTTTTGAATAATGCTACGTGTTGAATGTTGACTTATATGACTATGAGCAAAACAAGCCTACTCCTCCATGTCCATATTTGAATTCTTCACAAAATTCCATAATTTTGAGAATAAATTTTGTCTTCAATACAGTACAGCAAGGGTCTGCACAGGGAGAATTTTTCTTTTGGAAATCGTAAAAAATATGTGGACTTAACATATTCCAAGTGAAGAGGTGACTGACTCCCTTCTGGAATTCACTGCCATTCAGTGACAGCTGTATCTTTTTTTCGGGAACTTCATAAATCATTATGGGGTTTTTTTCTTGCTTTTCCACATCAGAGAATCCGGTGGAATAGATTGCACAAAGCTATCCTACAATGCCAGCTATCAGTTTCACCTATAGCTAGGGTGACCAGACAGCAAGTGTGAAAAATCAGGACGGGGGTGAGGGGTAATAGGAGTCTATATAAGAAAAAGCCCCAAATATCCCTATAAAATCAGGACATCTGGTCACCCAACCTATAGCACTGTCACTTCGCTATCTTCTTCTCCAGTGGGTCCTATTTATTGAAATGGAAAGCAGTGGCAGATCAGCACACTGAGCAGCCTGCCATGTCATGGACAAAAGGGGCTGGCATTGTATAGCTAAATTGTTTCATAGATACTTGATAAAAAAACAACAACAAAAACTGAATCTCTGTCCTGTAAAATACAACCGTTTTGTACTAACCATGTCTTGAAACACTTACTGTTTACTGTGAATCAGTGGATGTGCTTGTATCAGATGTGGAATGCTATCTGACATGCTATTAGGACTGCAGAATAGTGAACAGTTTTGTCAGTCTTGGGCAATACTGTTGATCTGCCCAGAGACAGTGAAAGGCAAACACTATGTAAATTAAATGAAAATAGTTTGTAATAAAATAATGTTTCTGTTTTCTGTCATTTTCTTTTATAATTGTTCTTTGTAAACGGAAGGGAGACATTCTTGGCAATAAGTAATTTTTCTTACACATATTATGGGTGAATCTTAAGTGGTCTGTTCCTGCAGAATGGTGGTAAAGGCATAGGAAAGTATGACACATCTGAGAATAAAAGCAGTGCTACTGAATGTAAGCAGGGTTTGTAGATTTAAATTCTCTGTCTCTTCCTACCATTTCAGTTCCTGCAAGATATTCTAGACACGTTGTTTGTGATTTTGGATGACAATACAGAAAAATATGGCCTGTTGGTCTTCCAGTCATTGGTAAGTAACCCCATCCCATTAAATTAGTACTTTTCTTTCCCTGGTGGTCAGTATTTCCCGTGCTCTTATTACCTTACCACCATGCCTTATTGCTATTATTTTATTACCTTAAAATGTATGAGAGATTCAGCTGGAGGTTCTACACCTGTACTTTTTTGTAACATTATTGGGTGCAAGGAGTAGGATAACCATAGCCAAAATATGAGGAGAGAAGGATTACATCCATCAGTATGGGAGGGGCAAACAATAAGTCAAAGAGGAGCATTTCCATTGTCAGCATATGAAAAAAAAGCATTAACATCTGACTGTTTCTTAGCCTGTTTAGCTTGTTCATTTAATCCCAGGTGACATGTGCAGTTTGCTCTGTTATGGGTTCCCTTCTCTATCTTCCGCAGGTGTTCATCATAAATCTGCTACGTGACAGCAAATATTTCCATTTCCGACCTGTTATGGATATGTACATTCAGAAACACTTTGCAGGAGCACTGGCTTACAAGTAGGTTGTGTTTTGTCATCACTTCATACAGTAACACTCTCAAACTTTTGAGTGGTATAGGCACCAGAGTCATAACTTTTACAGTAGCAGAGTATATCTGGTATTCAAAAGCAAACATTCTGGAGAAAAAAAACTGTAGCATGACTTCTAAATCTAACCACAGAGAGAGGCTGCTGAATGTCATGCCAGTCCTAGGGCTAGGCTACACTGGCAAGTTACAGCGCATTAAAGCCGCGCACAGCGCTGTAACTCACTACCCGTCCACACTGGCAAGGCACGTACAGCGCTGTATCTCCGCAGATACAGCGCTGCTTGTACTCTTCCTCCCCCAGAGGAATAAGGAGAATTGCGCTGCTGCTGCAGCGCTGCGGTGCCAGTGTAGCCGCCCAATGCGCACTGATTGGCCTCCAGAAATATTCGGCAGTATCCCACAATGCCTGTTCTAGCCACTCTGGTCATCAGTTCGAACTATACTGCCCTGGCCTCAGGTGACCAACCGTCAGACCCACCCTTTAAATTCCCCGGGAATTTTAAAAAACCCCTTCCTGTTTGCTCAGCCAGCCAGGTGTGGAGTGCTATCAGCGAATCTTTCCAGGTGACCATGCCTCCACGCGCCAGGCGAGCCCCAGCATGGAGCAATGGCGAGTTGCTGGACCTCATCAGTGTTTGGGGGGAGGAAGCTGTCCAGTCCCAGCTGCGCTCCAGCCGTAGGAATTACGATACCTACGGGCAGATATCAAGGGCCATGATTGAAAGGGGCCATGACCGGGACGCTCTGCAGTGCAGGATTAAGGTGAAGGAGCTGCGGAATGCCTACCGCAAAGCCCGCGAGGCAAACAGCCGCTCGGGTGCTCCCCCCACGACCTGCAGATTCTATAAAGAGCTGGATGAGATACTTGGGGGTGACCCCTCCTCCATGCCGAGCACCACCATGGACACTTCAGAGCGGGTGGTGGAGGAGGAGGACGAGGAGGAAACCGGGAGTCAGGGTGCTGGGGCGGTTGGAGACACCCCGGACTACCTGGGTCCATGCAGCCAGGAGCTCTTCTCGAGCCCGGAGGAAGCTAGCCAGTCGCAGCAGCCGGTACTTGGTGGAGGACAAACTGGTGGAGGACAAACTGAAGAGCGTGTTCCCGGTAAGCGCTTTATTTTTTGGGAAGGAAGATTTTCGGGAGAGGAGGGTTAGGGCTGCATGCATGCCTAGATGTGGAATAGCGCATTGATGTGGTCTATCACTTCGCGGTAATCGGCCGCGGTAATCTCTTCGAAAGTCTCATCCAGAATGTGGGCAATGCGCTTGCGCAGGTTTCTTGGGAGAGCCACCGTGGTCCTTGTCCCAGTCAGGCTAACGTGTCCGCGCCACTGTGCCGCGAGGGGCGGGGGGACCATTGCTGCACACAGTGAAGCTGCATATGGGCCAGGGCGGAAGCCGCATTGCAATAGAAGACCCTCCCTTGCTTCCCAGGTCACCCTCAGCAGTGAGATATCTTCCAGGACGAACTCCTGTGGAAAATTTTGGGACAGTGTTCAGTGTAGGTGCCCCCTGCAGCTGTTGGCTCTCCCCAAGGCACAGAAACCCAGAAGACAGTACAGCCCAGAAACAATCAGTCCCCCTTACTCACCATTTTGGGGCTCCCGTGGGTTATGTCCGCTCTCTTTGGGACAGGAAAATTATGCTATTGTGTACACTGTGTGTGCCCTCCTCAAGTGCGGGGGAATGATTACTCTGTCTGGTTTAAACAATGCTGCCTCTGTTAAGTGTTGCATTTTGCCTTTGCAGATGCAACCTTGAGACCTCAGCCGTCCGTGTTTACACCTGCTCAAAGACTGCAAAGACTCCGGAGGAGACCGCGGAAAAGCAAGGAAGACATGCTGCACCAAGTCATGCAGCAGTCTGTTAAAGAAAATCAAAAAGCCCAGGAGTGGAGGGAGAGAGCGCAGGAGTGGAGGGAGACAGAAAGCAGGATCCGCCAGGAAAACTCATCGCACCGGCGGCAGGCCACGCAGCACCGGCAGCAAAGCACGGATAGGCTGATAACCATCATGGAGCGCCAAGCAGACTCTATCCAGGAGCTCGTAGCCATGCAGGCGGAGCACTACCGCGCCCGCACCCCCATGCAGCCCTTGCCCCAAAACTCGTTACCTTGTGCCCCCATGTCCCCTCCAACCCACTTTCCCCAACGTGCGGGTTCTTACCGCCAACTGCTGCCTCCAACACCGGTATCTTCACCACCCAGCTCTGAAAACTACGAGCCTTACCCCCTGCACTCAACCCCCATCACCATGCAGTATAGACATCATGAAGTGCAGCACTCAATGCAAAGCAGTGGAGACAGGACATACGCAGATCTCTGATTGTACCATTCCCCATCCCAACCCCACCCCACCCCATTGCCCTTTCTTGATTCCCAAACAGTTGTTTCTTTCAATAAATTTATTTTCTTTTCAATAAATGGATATTTTGGTTTTGAAAACATTCTTTATTATTGCATAAAGTAAAAGATCCATTAGGCCAGGAACCAGGCACTGCAAATCAGTGAAGCAAACACAGATTCCTACCAACATTGTAACCACAGGGCACCAGACATTACTGCTGGCTTTCAGCCTCAAATTGCTCCCTCAAGGCATCCCTAATCCTAGCAGCCCCGTGCTGGTCCCGTCTAGTAGCCCTGCTCTCTGGCTGTGCAAATTCAGCCTCCAGGTGTTGAACATCGGAGGTCCATGCCTGCCTGAATATTTCACCCCTCCCTTCACAAATATTATGGAGGGTACAGCACGCGGATATAACCGCGGGGATGCTGTTTTCTGCCAAGTCCAGCTTCCCATACAGAGATCGCCAGCGGCCCTTTAAACGGCCAAAAGCACACTCCACAGTCATTCGGCACCGGCTCAGCCTGTAGTTGAACCGTTCCTTGCTACTGTCAAGGCACCCTGTGTAGGGTTTCATGAGCCACGGCATTAGCGGGTAAGCGGGGTCTCCAAGGATCACAATGGGCATTTCGACTTCCCCTACTGTGATCTTCCTATCGGGGAAAAAAGTCCCGGCCTCCAGCTTCCTGAACACGCCAGTGTTCCGAAAGATGCGTGCATCATGCACCTTTCCGGGCCACCCTGTATTAATGTCAATGAAACGCCCACGGTGATCCACTACCGCCTGGAGTACCATAGAGAAATACCCCTTCCGATTAACGTACTCGGAGGCTAGGTGCTCCGGGGCCAGAATAGGAATATGCGTCCCATCTATTGCCCCTCCACAGTTAGGGAAACCCATTTGTGCAAAGCCATCCACAATGTCCTGCACGTTACCCGGAGTCACGGTTCTTCTGAGCAGGATTTTATTAATGGCCCTGCAAACTTGCATCAGCACGATTCCAACGGTCGACTTTCCCACTCCAAACTGGTTCGCGACCGATCGGTAGCTGTCTGGAGTTGCCAGCTTCCAGATTGCAATAGCCACCCGCTTCTCCACCGGCATGGCGGCTCTCAATCTCGTGTCCTTGCGCCGCAGGGTGGGGGCGAGCTCCTCACACAGTCCCATGAAAGTGGCTTTTCTCATCCGAAAGTTCTGCAGCCACTGCTCGTCATCCCAGACTTGCAGGACGATGTGATCCCACCACTCAGTGCTTGTTTCCCGAGCCCAGAAGCGGCGTTCCACGGTGCTGAGCATGTCCGTGAATGAGACAAGCAATTTCGTGTCGTACGCGTTACGTGACTCGCTATCCTCGTCGGAATCCTCGTCGGACTCCTCACTGTCACTTTGGATCTTAAGGAACAGCTCGACTGCTAAACGTGACGTGAAGGCGAGACTCGTCAGCATACTCCTCAGCAGTTCGGGCTCCATTTCCCGCAGACCGAAACGGAGCACACAGATCGCGCTGCACAAAAGCCGTTAAAAGATGGCGCCAAATGTGGACGGAAACACAGGGATTGCTGGGATGTGAAGCGATGCATCACGGGGCGTTGGGACAGGACCCAGAATGCCCCGCGCCCACCGCCCCCTTCCCACAAGCCACCGCGCCAAAGTCGCGCGAAAATGGGAAGAGGTGCTCTGTGGGATAGCTGTCCATAGTGCGCTGCTCCCAATGCCGCTGCAAGTGCCGCCAATGTGGCCACGACAGTGCGCTGGCAGCTGTCAGTGTGGACAGACTGCAGCGCTCTCCCTATTCAGCTGTACGAAGGCAGGTTTAACTGACAGCGCTGTACATCTGCCAGTGTAGCCAAGCCCTTAGTCTCAGTCTTAGCCTGCAGGGGCTAGGAATGCTGTGAAGTGAGGAAGCACTTCATGTCACTCAGCAACAACTAATTAGAAGCTGTGTTGATTGATGGGCCCCACAGAGCATCCCCCTTCCTATACTAGAAGGATGCTGGCTACTTGAGGCCTGCATGAAACTTAAGCAGGGATCATGGAAATGATTATTACATTTCTTATCGGGAATGCATCCATTGACACAAGACTAATAGCCTCCACTTTAGGGAGACAAATCACCTATTCTCTAATACCTTTTCCTGTGGCTAGTTTCAAAGAAGAGGGCAAGTATTCAGATTAGATCAAGGTATTCTGTTCTGTGAGATTAAAGGCAGAATGTTCATTTCAATAGAGAATTAGAAAATTAATTTCCATTAACACTCAAAAGAGTGGTGAGCCTTATTTTCCAGTATATTACAATGAAATGTTACTTCATGAGTCAGATTTAGAAAGAAGTAGCAATTATCATCCAGGATTGTAATTTACCTTTCTTCCAAATTGCTTCTTGTGCATAATTTAGTGACTCCTAAACTGGGTCAAAATAAAGTGAAGACAACAATCTTCTAGCTCCATCATTCTTGGTCCTGGTATTATAGGAGACTCAAGCTATAGTGTATTGAAAAAATCTTAAATAGGTTACATAAAAATGTTCTTTTAAAACAGTTTGGAAACTGTATGCTTGGTATGGGATCACAAAGCACAGTGAAGTTCAGAATTATGAGAAAGCAGTTTCACAATTTTTAATAATCAGTGTCATCTTTGATCTAAGGAAAATGTTATTTGCAGTTCTACTTTCTTCTGATGAGGTGGTGTCTAAACAAACTTGTTCTTAGCATATGTAATACATCAGGGCATTCTAAACAGTCTTGTGCACTTTAGGAAATTAGATTAAGGTATTTTCTCTATGTTTTTACATAAGTTGGTCTCTTCCAGTTTCAAACAGTTTCTGAAAATTGCTTATCTATAAGAGCCTTACTCAGATTGCTTAGCCAAAGAGAAATACTACATGGATTTTATTTTCTGTAAACTGATTATTTTCTTTGTTTGAAGCGATTTGTTATAACCCCTTTTTGATTCTTTGTTTCTTGCCATCTGAGTTAATTATGGAGGGAGAGTTATTTTTTGGTGTCAGAAATTTCTTTTTTACATTTAAATTAATGTATATGTCATTACTGTAAACTTGGTTGTTTAGACTAATATGCCTAATTAGTAGAAGTGAGTGTAACAAGAGAGCACATTGCATTTCTTGCTGTCTAAGGAAACAACTGCCAAGTCGTTTAAAAAAACCAGAAGGTTTCAGGGTTGGCCACTTTCAGTTAATTGCTTGATGTTTCTGTCAATGTGTCTCTTACTCAGAGAACTGATCCGATGTTTGAAGTGGTACATGGACCGATCAGCTGAGCTTGTACGACAAGATCATATCCAGGAAGCAATGAGGGTATGTGTTTGTTGTAAATACCTGTATGTTCAATGTGGCTGTGGCTTCTACACAGCTGAGCCTGCTCTAAGGCACATGAAACCTGGTCTTGAACAGATTTCCAGTACTCATTTGTCCAGAGCAAATTTCAACTTTTTGTCAAAAACTGCCCAAATTCTAATCTTCAGGTGAAATTCACCCTTGTGCAGAGGCCAGTACAAGGTCTATGCCTCCTTAACTCCTACCAAAACCCTATTTTGTGGATTTAAGTGGTATTTTTGTGGGGCATTGGCCTTGTGCTGGCCCTCTGCACAGTAGTAAATTTCACCTTTATAGAAATAACATTTTATAGTGATTAGAGCACAGACTGGGAGTCTGTAGTTCTGGTTTTTATTTCTGGCAGTGACACAGACTGGATGAAGCTCTAGAATATGTTAACAGTAAATGGACCTTTGAGTGGACCATGGTGATGACAGATACCATCCCATAGAGCATGGATCAGTTGTCAATGAACAGAGCGTGATTTTGAAGGAAAACACAGCTTCCCATCCCTGTGTGTGAACCAGGGGAATAGTTTTTGCACTAGTTCAGTTTCACAGAAAACAAATAAAATGCTACCTTTTTACTACAATTATAGTATAACAGCAAGAACTCAAAGTCACCAAGATTAAGAGGTTTACTATAGAAAGACCATTGAATTTGGAATTCAGATGTTCACTAGGTGGAGAAACACAAACTTCTTTCTGAGTTGGCCTTTGTTGAACCCAGAGGAATGAAAGTTGGCTTCACTGACAGGTTCTCAAATAGATCATTTCATCTTGAGCAGGTCCAACCTTTTTCAGCAGATTCTGGGACAGGCAAACAGAAATATGTCACCCTTTCTCATAAATGACATTTCCAGCTAGTATACACCTTCACATTTATGCTAATGATGCTCAGATGTTTCAGTAACTGTGGAAAGAGAGAAACAAATTGTTTCTAAGGCTCTGACACAGATCAGGCTTTGAATGCTCATTTTCTTTTGAAGGATGGATAGTTTTATGTCAAAGACCTATAAGGTCAAGGTCCATTTGTTGACTTCACATTTTAGAGTTAATTGCTGTGTCTGCATCCTGAACATTAGCTTTAGTTCAGGAGCTATGTAAAGCATCTGTATAGAGATGGACCATTATTGCTACCAGCATCATTTCAAGTTGCCTATGTAGTCTTTGGTAGAAGGTTTCACCAAGCAGTAATCCAACTAAGAGTCCACACTACTTCTTTAAGTCCCTACGATCACAGGACTGGTATCAGACTTGAAGAAAACGTACTTTATTCCTGAAAAATTACTTTTTGTTTATTTCTCTGTACTAGTCTGACAGTCTTTCCCTTGCTTTAAATGTTCCCTACCACCTCCTTCAAGCTGTATTTCCAATCTTTTGTGCTTCATAGTGTCTGTGCTGTAAAACAGTAGGATTCATTGAGTATTTGAAGACTATAGCAGAGGGCTTTGGTGCCATACACACACAAAATTTTGCCTTTGCCGCTTGCAGAAACTTAATTTCCAGTTAGGGACTGAAGTCCCTTTTGTCTCTGTTAATTGTCAGACAATGCCTCCAAGATAATAGCGTTCAAGAAAACAGAAGGTTTCAGGGCATTTCAATTGATTTCTACTTCTCTAAGGGTCTTACAGTCTACAACTGATTTTGTAGACTAACTGAGCCTCTAACGTTTAACATGATTTGTTAGTGTCCATGCACCAGCTTTTCTGCCATCACAGCCATGTGTTTGCATCCACAACTAGTGCTCTGCCTAACTCCGTGAGGGCATTCTGGGCAGCCATTGCAGCAATAGCTGCCTGCCTCCAGAAGCATGGGTCTTTTTAAGGACCCCTCTTTTCATAGAGGATTATGGAACATCATATACAAATCCTATAATCCTCTTCCTTGGGTCGCAGTGGCCTTTCCCTTTTATGGAGAATTTCAAGTCACTTCACATTGCTGCATCCTCCAACTTCTGGAATTTGGTGGTTGACAGCCTGGAAGCAAAGCAGGGCAGAAATTGTAATACACTCAGAGCACTCTGTAAAGAAGGAAGATGCAAATGAAGAGGTTTGTTATATTTCCAAACTGGATCACGAGGAAAGTGGTTTCTGGGTCAGGTCAAATGTTATGTGCTAATGAGACAGTGTTGTGTAAATTAAAAGGAAGTTGAACTGGCCCATGTGATCAAGGTTACCACTGTTCCAGAGATAATGGAGGACTTTGAACATTGCGACTTCTCAAACTGTGCTGGGACTATTGATGAATCTCATTTCCCAATTCTTTGTCCTTAAAATCAGTCCACAGATTTCTACAAACATAAATCTTACTGGCTGTGGTAAATCTTAGAGAGCAAGTCCTGGAACTCACACTGGCTGACCAGGCAAGATGCATGTTGTGAGAATGTTAAAGAATTCCGCTTGTGACATGCAGGAATAGTTCTTCGAGTGCTTGCTCATATCAATTCCAATTAGGTGTGCGCGCGCCACATGCATGATCGTCAGAAGATTTTTACCCTAGCAACACTCGGTGGGTCGGCTGAGGCGCCCCTTGGAGTGGCGCCTTCACGGTGCCGGATATATACCCCAGCCGACCCAGTGCCCCCTCAGTTCCTTCTTACCGCCCGTGATAGTCGTTGGAACAGTGGAGCGCGGCTTAGCTGAACTCCACTTCCCTAGCTTTTAGTGTAGCATTCGTTTATAGTTGTAAATAGTTTTAAGTAGTTGTTATTAGTTCTTTAGTAGTAGTTAATAGTTATTGTTCTTACTGTAAATAGGGCTTCTCCCCTCCCCACCCTCCCGGTACCCGGGCTGATGCCTAGGTCCCCGGGTTTCAAACCGTTCTCAGCCTGCCTTAAACCGATGCCTACGGGAGACCCTCACGACTCCTGCTTGAAGTGCCTGGGGGAATCCCATCAATCTGACAAGTGCCGCATTTGTAAGGCATTCAAGCCTCGGACTAAAAAGGAGCGGGACTTTCACCTGAATCAGCTCCTTATGGAAGCGGCACTTAGCCCAATGTCCTTGGCCCCGTGCCGAGACCCGGCACCGACTTCATCGGTTCAAAGCGCACCTGCGGCACCGGAAGGGTCAGCACCACATCCGGACACCGGCAAAGACTCCCGGCACCGGACATCTCCGGCACCCCTACCAGTGCGGCATCGCTCGCTGTCTCCGGGACCGAAGAAGCAGCACAAGGAATCTGCCCCCTTGCAGTCACCGGCGCCACCTGTGCCTCCCTCGGAGCCGCGTCCCATGTTGGAGTGTCTGGCAAAGGCACCAACTCCAGTACCATTGACTCCGGTGCCCCAAGGGCCATCGAGTCCGGTGCATGTAAGCTCCCCGGTCCGTACCATGGTCGAGCTCAGGCTGCCGTTCCCCCTTCCCCCCGCCGATCAGCTGGATCAGCTGCTAGCTGGCAGGAGGGGGGAGGAGGGAGCCGCAGCACGCTGCTCCAGGGGGGAGGAAGAGAAGAAGAGGTGGGAATGAGGCCTCTCCCCCGCCTCTTTCCCCAGGGTGCTACGTACCCCCCGCTGGTCAGTTGGATCAGCCTTGCATGCAGGAGGGGGACAAGGAGGAGCGAGCCGCAGAACACCAGTCCGGGGAGGAGGAGAAGACGAGGCGGGGTGAGGCCTTGGGGAAGGGGCTGGAACTGGGGCATACCCCCTCCAGCCCCCTGCGTGAGCACCCCCATGACCCCAGCCCACCCCCCTGCCTACCCTAACCCATGCACCCCCCCCAGCCCCCTGGCCCTGCCTTGACCCTGCACTCCCCTCACACCTCCTCAGCACCCCCTCACACACACCCAGCCCCCTTCCCTGACCCCTGCACCCCCCACACCTCCCCATCCCCCTGCCCTGACTCCTGCATCCCCCTCACACCTCCCCAGCCCCCTGCACCCCCCTCTAACCTCCTCACACCTCCCCATCCCCCAGCCCTGACCCCTGCATCCCCCCTCACACCCTCCAGCCCCTGCACCCCCCTCACACACACCCAGGCCCCTGCCCTGACTCCTGCACCCCCCACATCCCCACCCCCATCCTGAGAACCAAACAGGAGCTGCCCCAGGTAAGCGTTCCACACCCCAACCTCCTGCCCCAACCCTGAGCCCCCTCCCTCGCCCTAGCTCCTGGCCAGACCCCGCACCCGAACATTTTTTTTACAATATTGGAAAGATCATTAAGTGGTCTGTCGAGACCCTCTGTGATTTTCAAGTGGTCTGTGGAAAAATAAGTTAGACTACAAGAACAATCAAGGTACCTCACTTTATTTTCATTTACTTGCTATTACTTATGGGAGGAGGATGAAGAAAAAAAGAATGAAAAATGGGGGCGGGGGGAGATAAGAGAGAATGTTCTTTTTTTTGACTGGGTCCCAAGGAGGAGCCCCAAAAATTAAGCTGAGCACAGGGCTGTGGGGCCCCATTAACTCTAAATTCACCACTGGCTGTCACGTCACCTGGGCTGGGGATATTGTCAGGGCTGGTGTAAGAACTAGGCGACCACTTAGGGCGCCAAGATTTGGGGGTGCCAAAAAGCGGTGCCCCCAAATTTTTTTTTACACTACAGTGGAGTCACATCTTACACGGGGGTTAGGTTCTAAAGTCACCGCGTAAGAGGAAAATTGCGTATAGTGAAAATTACCATAAAATACAGTATACACTAGAACGGGGTCCTCAACCTACAGCATGCATGCCAAAGGTGGCACGCGAGCTGATTTTTTTTTCAATGGCAGGCGGCGGGTCCTGGCTGCCGCTGAGCCTGCTGCCGACCTGGGGTTCTGTTCACTCAGCTGGCAGCGGGCTGAGCAGGGCGAGCAGTGGGCCGGCTCCTGCCAGCCAGGGTCCCAGCCGCCAGCCCGGCTCAGCCCGCTGCCGGTCTGGGGTTCCGGCTGCCAGCCCCTGGCCAGTCGGGGTCCCGGCCACCGGCCCCACTCAGCCTCCTGCTGGCCTGGGGTTCCGTTCACCCAGGCCGCCAGGAGGCTGAGCGGATCTGGCGGCCAGGACCCTGGCTTGCAGCGGGCTGAGCAGGCTGAGCGGGGCTGGCAGCTGGGACCCCGGCTGGCAGGAGCCAGCGAATGGAACCCCAGACTGGCAGCGGGCTGAGCTGCTCAGCCCACTCCCGGTCTGGGGTTCCAGCTGCCGGCCCTGCTCAGCCCGCTGACGATCTGGGGTTCCGGCTGCCAGCCAGGGTCTCGGCCACCAGCCCTGCTCAGCTTCCTGCCGGCCTGGGTGAATGGCAGGAGGCTGAGCGGAGTCGCCGGCTGGGACCCTGGCTGGCAGCTGAGTGAACGGAACTCCAGGCCAGCAGCAGGCTCAGCGGTGGCCGGGACCCGCAGGCTGCCATTAAAAAAAAAAATCAGCTCTCGTGCCACCTTTGGCACGCAGGCCGTAGGTTGAGGACCCCTGTTCTAGCGTATACTGTACTTTATGGTAATTTTCACTATACGCAGTTTTCCTCTTACGCGCTGACCTTAGAACCTAACCCCCGCATAAGATGTGACTCCACTGTATTCATTTTTGAAAATTTATAATAAGCGATGCTCCGGAGGGGAGGGAGGGGGGCACAAGGTGGAAGTTTCGCCTAGGGTGCAAAATATCCTTGCACCGGCCCTGGATACCCACAGTCTCCAACCTACCTGAGCAGTACAGCAGACATGGCCCTGCCCACTAGCTCCTCTCCACTCCCTAGCCCACCCACCACTTGCCCCCCCCCTTAAGGCTTAGCCCTCTTACTTTAAAAAATGATTGCTTGCCCCTCTCCCCCCCTCAGGCTTTTCTGGCAGCCCTGTTGCCAGGTATCCCGTTTTAGACTGGAAACTCCAGTAGAAAATGGGACCTCAATGTCCGGTTAGCAGTGCTGACTGGAAACTAAATGTCTGGTTATAGGAGTAACCACATGAGCCTGTGCTCCTCCCACTCCCAACACCCACCCCAGAGGGCTGAAAGAGAACCTGTCCTGCTGCTGTGGGAGATGGGGCAGCTCAGTGCAGAGAGAGACAAAGAGAATGGGCTAGAACCAGGTAGGTACCCACTCTATGTGGGCAGGGGCAGGGGGCGATCCTGTTTCCCCCCTCCCCAGCCCTGCTGCACTTGCAGTTTACCCCTGACCCCTCCCTTGCTCCAGAGACCAACCCTAGCTCCTGCCCCACTGTGCTTTTACCCCCGGCCTCTTTTACAGTTATTCCCCAGGGGGGCCCACAAAAACGTTTGGCGCCGGGCCCACAAAAAGTTAATCCGGCCCTGCCTCACGAAGATCTACTTCTCGGTATGGTCGGTACCGGTCCAGCTCCCGGCAGCGATCCCGACGCCGGTCTGAGCGCTGATCTACTCGGAGTCGATCCCGGCACCGTTCCACCCATAGATCTTCGTCGAGGTCCAGATCCGTCTCCCGGCACCGATATGACTGCCAGTCCCAATCGGGATCGCGGTACCGCTCGAGACCATGGCGCCAATCTCCATCTCCATGGCGCAGTGCAGTACCTCACGACAAGGCGACACAGCAAACGCGCTCGGCTCCACGTTGGCCGCCCCGCCTCGAGGTCGTCCCAAGCAGGAAGTGCCTACCACGTCCAGGACCAAGATGTGGACGGTGTTAGCCAATGGCAGGATGAGGGCCAGGATCCTGGTCAGGGACCTCCACAATGGTCCTTTTGGACCCCTTGGGCTTACCATCAGGCCCAGGGTGTCCCCTCGGGGGCTTCTCGCTCTGCTCACTTGGAGCCCCTGGTACCGAAGGCCACTTTGAGTCACCCTCCCCCAGGTGGCTTGGAGGCGACGGCCCTGCCCCCAGTTCAGGCCCATGCCCCTAGCATGGTGGAACCTAGGGCAGCCAGACCCTCCCCAGCAAGACTTCCCCAGGACCCGTTAGTCCCCGGAGATATCCTCCTCGTCTTCACCCGACGAGGCGGTGGCGGGTATGTCCTCCTCTGGCCCCCCACCTATAGACCTCTGTGCCCACCAGAAGGTGCTCCGCAGGGTGGCACAAAACATGACCCTCCAGGTGGAGGAGGTGGTGGAGATAGAGGATCCGGTAGTGGACATTCTGTCTGCCAACACACTGACCAGAATAGCCTTGCCCTTCATCCGGACTATTCAGGCTAATGCCACTACGATCTGGCAATCTCCGGCCTCTATTCCTCCTACTGCCAAAGGGATGGAGAGGAAGTATTTGGTCCCCTCCAAAGACTACGAATACTTGTATACTCACCCCCAGCCGTGCTCCCTCATTGTACAGTCCGTTAACGAGAGGGAAAGACATGGCCAACAAGCTCCCGCTCCTAAATCCAAGGACGCTAGATGCCTGGATTTATTCGGGCGCAAAATTTACTCCACTGGCAGCTTGCAGCTCAGAGTGGCTAACCAGCAGGCCCTCTTGAGCCGATACAATTATAATACCTGGAACTCAATGCAGAAGTTCAAAGAGCTTATTCCTCAGGAGTCCAGGGAGGAGTTCGGGGCCCTACTAGAGGAGGGCAAGAAGGTAGCCAGGACATCTTTACAAGCCTCAATAGATGCGTCAGACTCGGCGGCTAGGACTCTAGCCTCGGGCGTAGCTATGCACCGCATCTCGTGGCTACAGGTCTCTGGTCTCCCACCGGAACTCCAGCAGACTATACAGGACCTACCCTTTGATGGCCAGGGTCTGTTTTCAGAGAAGCCGGACTCCAGGCTTCAGAGTCTGAAGGACAACTGAGCCATCATGCATTCACTGGGTATGCATACCCCGGTGACGCAACATAGGCCCTTCCGACCCCAACCGCAGCGCACCTACCCTAACCCCCGGCCAAGACAGGACTTCTTTAGAAGATGCGGCCGGGGTGGTAGGTGGAGACAGTCTGGTCCACAGACGGGCCAGAACCAGGGTCCCCCCCAAACCATCGGCAGGGCCCAAACAAAATTTTTGAAGGTGCGCCCGAGGGCAGAGCACCAGTCTCCTTCCAGGATCCTTCCCCGCCTTTCAACCACCACCTCTCCTATTTCCTCCGTGCGTGGTCCCGTATAACGTCAGACCACTGGGTCCTACGTTTGGTGGAAAGTGGATACCGCCTTCAATTTATTTCCCCCCCCTTCTCCCCTCCTTTCTCGTCCCTCTTCAGAGACCCTTCTCACGAGCAACTCCTTCTACAGGAGGTGCGAACGCTACTAGCTATCGGAGTGATAGAGGAAGTTCCAAGGGAACTGAGGGGCAGGGGGTTTTACTCACGTTATTTCCTAATCCCCAAGGCAAAGGGAGGGCTACAGCCCATCCTGGACCTGCGCGGACTCAACAAATTCATGGTAAGGTTGAAGTTCGGCATGTTTCCCTGGGGACCATTATTCCTTTCCTGGAGACAGGTACGCTGCCCTCGACATGGAGGACGCGTACTTCCACATAGCGATTTACCCGCTGCACAGGCGTTTCCTTCGCTTTGTGGTCAACCAACAGCACTTCCAATTTACCGTCCTTCCCTTCGGTCTGTCCATGGCACCAAGGGTCTTTACAAAGTGTATGGCCGTCATAGCTGCCTCACTCCATCGACATCGGATCCAAGTGTTTCCGTACCTCGACGACTGGCTCATTCGGGGTCGCTCCAGGGACCAGGTGCAATCTCATGTTCAGTTCACCATGAGCTTGTTCAGACAGCTGGGCCTGCTGCTCAATGTCAGAAAGTCCACTTTGGAGCCGACCCAAAGAATAGACTTCATCGGAGCAGTCCTAGATTCGAGACTCGCCGGTGCGTGTCTACCGCACGCGCGCTTTCAGTCCTTGGTGAGCATCATCCATGGCCTCCAAGGCTTCCTGACCTCGACAGTATGGATGTGCCTGGGTCTCCTGGGATACATGGTGTCTTGTACCTTCGTGACCAGACACACCAGACTGCGCCTCCGTCCACTTCAGGCCTGGCTCTCAACCATATACCACCCAGGCCGGGACAGCATGGGCACAGTGGTCACGGTACCGCCAGAAGTCTTACCCTCCCTGGACTGGTGGCTGAACCCCAACTCAGTATGCCAAGGGGTACCATTCCATGCCCCACATCCCTCCCTGGCCCTAACCACAGACGCATCATCTTTGGGCTGGGGCGCTCACCTTGCGGACCTTCGCGCACAGGGCCTTTGGTCCACACAAGAGATATCCCTGCACATCAATGTACGGGAGCTGAGAGCAGTGCGCCTGGCTTGTCAAGTGTTCTACAAGCACCTTCGGGGCCGTTGTGTTGCAGTTTTCACAGACAACACAATGGCCATGTTTTATATCAACAAACAAGGGGGAGCGCGATCGTCCCCCCCTCTGTCAGGAAGCCATTCACCTGTGGGAATTCTGCATAGCCCACTCGATCTACCTGGTGGCGTCGTTTCTCCCGGAACGAACACCTTAGCGGACCGCCTCAGCTGATCCTTCCAGGCTCACGAGTGGTCGATTCGCCCGGACGTCATACATTCTGTTTTCCAGAAGTGGGGGTTTCCCCAGATAGACCTATTCGCCTCTCGCAAGAATCGGAAGTGCCAGGTGTTCTGCTCTCTCCAGGGACGCTCCCCGAGTTCCCTGTCGGACGCCTTCCTAATACCATGGAAAGACCACCTGTATTACGCCTTTCCTCCGTTCTCGTTAGTCCACAGGGTCCTGCTCAAGTTGCACAGGGACAGAGCCTGCTTAATTTTGGTCGCCCCAGCGTGGCCCAGGCAGCACTGGTATACCACTCTCCTAGATCTGTCAGTGACCACTCCAATTCCACTTCCGTTGTGGCCAGACCTGATCACTCAGGAACACGGACGACTCTGCCATCCCGACCTGCAATCCCTCCACCTCACAGTGTGGATGCTGCATGGCTAACTCAATCTGTGCTATGTTGCTACCGCTCGGTACAGCAGGTACTTTTGGGTAACAGAAAGCCCTCTACCAGGTCCACGTATTTGGCCAAGTGGAAGCGTTTTTCCTGCTGGTGTGCTCTGAGCAATACTTCCCCCCTGGAGGCGCCAGTACCTATCATCTTAGACTACCTCTTGTCCTTGAAACAGCAGGGCCTAGCAGTTTCATCCATCAGAGTATACCTAGCAGTGATTTCGGCCTTCCACCCGGGTGAAAATGGGCGCTCGGTCTTCTCCAATCCCATGGTCAGCAGGTTCCTCAAGGGATTAGAACGTCTGTACCCGCAAATTCGGCATCCGGCCCCTACGTGGGACCTCAACCTGGTCCTATCCAGACTCATGGGTGCCCCGTTCGAGCCGATGGCCACCTGCTCACTCCTGTACCTTTCCTGGAAGACAGCCTTCCTCGTAGCTATCACCTCGGTGACCACACCCTGCCTTCCTTCCTAAGGTGGTGTCTGCCTTCCATGTCAACCAAGACATCTTCCTCCCGGTCTTCTATCCGAAGCCGCACGCTTCTCGAAGGGACCAACAGCTGCACTGCCTAGACGTTCACAGGGCCTCGCCTTTTACATCAAACGAACGAAACTTTTTAGGAAGACGACCCAGCTGTTCGTAGCTTTGGCAGACCGGATGAAGGGCCTTCCGGTCTCCACCCAGCGCATCTCGTCCTAGATCACATCATGCATCCGTGCGTGCTATGACTTGGCTGGTGTCCCAACTACAAACCTTACTGCCCACTCCACTTCGTCCTCCGCTTTCCTGGCTCATGTACCCATACGGGAGATATGTAGGGCAGTAACTTGGTCATCGGTGCATACCTTTGCTACCCACTATGCGATAGTCCAACATTCAAGGGGTGACGCGGCATTTGGCTCAGCAGTTCTGCACTCCGCGACATCTTACTCCGACCCCGCCGCCTAGGTAAGGCTTGGGAGTCACCTAATTGGAATCGATATGAGCAAGCACTTGAAGAAGAAAAGACGGTTACTCACCTTTGTAACTGTTGTTCTTCGAGATGTGTTGCTCATATCCATTCCAGACCCGCCCCCCTTCCCCTCTGTCGGAGTAGCCAGCAAGAAGGAACTGAGGGGGCGCTGGGTCGGCTGGGGTATATATCCGGCGCCGTGAAGGCGCCACTCCAAGGGGCGCCTCAGCCGACCCACTGAGTGTTGCTAGGGTAAAAATCTTCCGACGATCATGCACGCAGCGTGCGCACACCTAATTGGAATGGATATGAACAACACATCTCGAAGAACAACAGTTACGAAGGTGAGTAACCGTCTTTTTTCACCAGTAGGGATATTAATAATGTGCTGTGCCAGCTGTGGGGATCCAACCTATCCTTTGCTTCCTTAGACAATGTAGCTATAGGTACCCAGACTATGAGGATGGCATCAAACAGCACTTCAGCTACTACTTCAGCCATGCCAAAACGGAAGACTGACGGGAAGGGGGAGGTGCTTACTGAAGCAAAATGGCACGGCCTGAAATACATTTAATTGCTGCTGCTTGTGTACTCCATGTGATCAGAATGGAGAGCACTATGTTTTCATATAGGATACTGGCACTCAGTTCTACCCATTTTCTCAGCTAGCTGTGACTCCTGTGATTACTATTGCTGATCATGCTGGGCTAGTTAGCATAATAAAGGGTGCACTATGACAGTATTTTTTTCTTACACTGACACTTAGCTCACCCCTAGAGTGCATCTCTACCACTTGATACGTAGAATTATAGAATCATAAAAATACAGCTAGTTGCCCTGTTTAGATCAGTGTTTTTTAAAATATGTTAGTTAAAGCATTTTAGCAAACACATTTTTAAAATACACCGTTTATCCTAGTCTATACAAGCCATATTGTGACGTTTCACTCTACTGTAAAAAACTCACTGAGGTAATCCTCTGGAACCGCAGTAATTATCACTCACTATATAGTGTTAAATGCTGTATTTCAAGGGGATTATTCCCCCCTGTCTGGGCTAAATAGGGATAAAAAGAAGTTGCCATATGGGAAGAGAGAAAGAAGAATCCCTAACTCCCCCTGCAACTGTACTCAGCTGGGAGAAAAGGGAGGCTGGTTTGCTACTGTACAACTGTTCCTTGCTGGTAGTAAAGTTATGGCCTTCCAGAGACCCTCACATCCTGCTCCTGCCTCCTACACACACATACTGCTATTTCTACACGCAGTTGCAGGGGATAAAGAGAGGCCAGGCCATCATGTCCAGAGTGAAGAGCAGGGTTTTTTTTCCCAGGTAAGCCCTCTTCTGTTACTCTAAGGGTATTTGAACATTTGGAACTGGAGGTATAATTTCCAGTTTGAGGAGACATATTTGTGCTAGCTCTGATTGAGCTAAGCATGCCACAAATAGCATAGCCACAGAAGCACAAGCATCAGTAGGGGCTAGCCACCCCAAGTACATGCCTAGCATATTATGCCATCTTGAGTATCTCTACACAGCAATCAGTGGTGTGACTGCAGCACATGTAGATATACCTAAGCTAGCTTTGATCTGGCTAGCTTGAATACCAATAGCAGTGAAGCTGCAGCAGCAGGGGCTATACAAGCCCACCCATGACCCTGGTATTTACTCAAGTGGCTAGCCTATGCAGCTGCAGTATCATTGCTGTCTTTTCTAGGAACAAAAGATGTATTCGCAACTCAAGTTAGTTAACTCAGGGTAAAATCCTGTTGAAGACAAAGTAGTTTGTAGTTCTCATGTAAGTTAGAAAGTTGACTGAAAGACTAGGCTCCCCCATAGTTTTTAGCTCAACCGGCTACCTTGCATGAAAACTACCTACTGCATTATCTTCACTAGGATTTTGCCTTACTTCGGTTAACTTGAATTAAGAACAGAACTTTTATCCTAGTGAGAAATTTCCATAGTGAAGATTGTTGGTGAGGAGGGAACACTTAGCTACGAGCAGGTTGTACATAACTGTGTTTTAATTTACACAACCTGTTTTTCTTTCCCTGTTCTCCGTGAATGAAGAATTCCATTATTAATAATGTTATTAAAATCTTCCTGGCTCTCTTTAAAGCTCCCTTATCCCTCTCTTTCTTTGTTACTCTCATTCCTCTCTTATTCATTAAGGCCTTGGAATATCTTTTCAAGTTCATTGTCCAATCTCGGATCCTTTACTCAAGAGCTACTTGTGGAATGGAGGAGGAACAATTTCGCTCCAGTATCCAAGAGCTTTTCCAGTCCATCAGATTCGTGCTCAGCTTGGACAGCAGGAGCTCAGAGACTCTCATCTTCACACAGGTTAGCTATTTTCTATACTCAAATACTGGAAGTGCAGAGGCAGCTATTTTGTGCACAAGCAACATATTCATCCAATAGTTAAGAGCCATAATTTGTGCTCTTTTACAGGCTGATTTTACAGAAATGAGTGACATAGTTGCACAGTAATTTTTAGACAGTGAACAGATGCAGAACAGCTGGGCAGTTTTACAGTGAAGAAGGGAGACAACTGTATTGTCATGTTATGTGGTTAGAGTAGACATTCCATATTCTTCTTGTTTTTATGTTAAGTGTCTCATTCATAAGCATGCCTCAGAATTGGCACAGAGGAATTTTAATTCCTTTATTAGTCACAAAGAAAAGTAACAGCTCAAGTCAATACAGTAGGTCACAACAGCTGCGCATAGTGGAAAAGTTCTGATTGATGTGTAGTTAACAACTAGGAAACCCTAGAAAAATTCACATCCTCAGTTTCACCATCACTACTGGAATCAATTGTGGATTGACTACAACCGTATTTTGATATCCTTATTCATGTTTGGTAGTGCCTTAGTCGGCAAACAGTCCCATTGACTTCAGTGGGAGTTCACATAAGGTAAGACGCTCCTCAGTGTGAGTCAGGATGTCACAGTCTGGCTCTGTGTTATTGTAAGGATCACTATACTAACATTTAAAACTTAACACTTTACACAGTAGGATCTTTTGTTGTATGTACATACCGTAGCTCAGAGGCTCTCAAATTGTGATTTGCATAGAGCTGACTGGTAATGTGGTGCTGGTTCTCGACATTCTCCGTTGTTAAAATGCAATAAAAGACAGTTACAGATACATTGAATATTGTCCTAATAGGATTTTCCATGGAAGCAATTGCTGTAGTTGTCACAATAAAGTTTAATTATCCCAGTGGGAGGGAAAGTGGTCAGCAAGACAATCTCTCTCTCAAGATGTGGTCCACATTATGACAAAGTTTGAGAACCACTGCTGCAGCCTTTGGTTTAATCACTTAGCAAGAGTATGGACCCAGGGTCATCAGAAATCACTGCAACTTTCTACTGGGAAACTGACATTCGGGGGAAAATAGTGTCTGGGGAAACTATTCTTTTGTTTTTCATTTGGGCTGTTGTAAATACATAAGGGAAACTGAACCAAGGACAGGATAGTTCTCTATCTCTTTTTTGCCCTGTGTTACTACTGTCTTTCGAAATGTCTTCACTTCAGGCATTTGTATATTTATAAAACCTGTCCTGTTTAATATTTGAAAAGTTTACTTTTTGTTTCCCACTTGCCATTGTGTTGCCCCCTTAACCCTCATTGCCCCATAGGCCCCTCAGCCTGGAGGACAGGTGAGCGGAGCTGGGACATGTGCCCCACAAAAGTGTGGTGGTACTTCAAGGCCGTCGTTTAATTCTGTAAGTAATAATCACCTTGCCTGCACCACTCTTTCATCATGGATGTGCCCCGTGACTCTCCTTTCCCTACCCAAATCCATCTTTTCCTGCATATAATCTTGGAGTGCAGTGGACAACTGTTCAGGTTTTTTTGAAAATAGGGAAAGAGATGTGGAATATTCTGGTAATGTATTGAACATGTAGGATTTCAAACACTGAAAATACAGTACAAGTGGTCATCAATACCTACGTGAGTCAACTTGCTCAGGAGAACCAACAATGAGAGGAAAAAAATATATCCAATCAGTCATGAAAGAGAACAGATATTGGATCTTATTCATCCTTCAGTAAACAAGATATATTTAATAACTACATGGTCATGAAAAACAATGACGAGAAAGAAAATATTTTAGATCCAATATTGAAAGAGACGAGATATTGGATCTTATGCATCCTTCATTATAAAGGATGCTTAACATATTAATAGTCAGGAGAAGCAATGGTGGGAGAGAAGATATTTTAGACAAATGATGAAAGAGAAGACTTACTTGGACCTTGCTCATCCTTTCTGCTTCTACCTGGATGATTGTGACAAATGGCAGTTTACAAGTTCAAGCCTTTTGTTATAATGATTAGGTTCTTTAAGTGCATGTATCATTGTATGATAGTAACGCTAGTCCAGTGCTTGTTTGTTGGATATTTCATATCAATACTGATCCAGTAATGTTCCAGCAAAGACTTAAATCTAATGGTGAAGATGGTTATTTAGAACAGCTCTGTTCCTGTTTCATTGTTTATATTTTCATACACTGATCCAGAGTTAGGCCTTTTGAGTGAATAAAAAGCAACCCAGATAACTGGAAAACTATTAAGCCATGACAGAAATGCTCAAAATCTTTCTTCACACTTCTCCTTTCACCCAGGATGTTAGAGCTCTCTCTCTCCATGCTTCTTTCCCGACCATCACAGTGAAATTGATTCTGCCCTCTTTCCAGTTCAATGATCTGGCAAGAGGAATATACCAGACCATTGCAGATACTTGTACAGAGAACCGCCATACCCTTCTAAGAATTAATAAAGCATCACAGAGATCCCGCAGGTTATCTAGCATATTATTGAACTATTACTAGGTTTCCTAAATCATTACAGAAATCCTCCCACTCAGAAGAAAGATTTATAGGCAGGCTTCAGGCAAACTGTTGCAAGAATACCCAGGGCCATAATACGGCTATCTCAGGCCCTTATCCCAAAGGCTGTCACAGACCTCCCAAAATTAGTCTACAGAATCATCAGATTATCACAGAGAGAAACTGATGTAGAGATTCACAGCCATTGTAATAGCCTTCAAAGAGATACCTTGAAATATTTCAACACTCTCAGATTGTTATTAGTTTAATTAAACATCTATATGTTGCATGTGATGGCACTTGTAAGCTCTTTAGGCCACTATGTAATCAAAATTGATTACAAGACAAGATGCTGGGGGAGATAACAGGCAAGAGAAATGGAGGAAGGGGTGAAGGAATATAGAGAATGTTACGGACTATACAGGACAAATTGTTAGTTCTAAAAGGCTTTTGTTTTTATTTTATTCATAATTGCATTTTTTATTTTTATTGTGTAAGGGACATTAGCTAGAGGATCATTGTTTGTTGGAAGGATTGTGGATAAAGTTGTTTGGAAGAGGGAAATTGTGTGGTGTATAGGATCAGGGAAGACATTCCAAGTCTAAGGGCCAGCATGAGAGAAGGCACAGAAGTACTTCTGGGAGAAAAGAAAAAGTATGTGGAGGGAAGAAAGACTGGCAGAATAGAGGAGAGTGGTGGACAGCCACTGATGAGATGTAGGCAAGAGCAGAGCTGGAAAGAGTCTAACAAATTGAGTTCAGTTATTTTGAAAATTTTACGCAAAGGACTGTAGAGCCAGTTAAGGGATTCATAAAAGGGGATGTGGTCAAAAAGTGAGTTTCATGGTGACATTTTGGATAGATTGGATAGGAGTAAGGCAGTTGTTGGGAAGACTAGAGAAGAGGTTACAATAGTCCAGGTGGGAGGTTATTAAGACATGCACAGGGATTTTGGATGCACTGTAAAGGAGGAAACAGAAGGATTTTAAAACATCCTGAATATGAGGGGTAAATGGGAGGAGTTAAGGATAACATCAGGCGTGTGGGCCTGGAGATTGGAAGGGCTCATGGAATTATCTGCTATCATGGAGAAGTGAATATGAAGGAAGGACATGAGTGTGAAATGAAGAGTTCTGTTTTTGTTATGTTGAGGTCCTTCCTCCAGTCCAGAGATACCTTCAGGGATAACTCCAAGCTACTGAAGATATCCCCTTATAACAGAAATAATTTTGCTCTATTATTTGCATGGTATGATGCATAATTTTCATGCAAAAATACCCTGCCTCACTGTTGTAGAAGTACAATAATATCATGTGGTGGTGCTTTTAAGGGTCTCTCAATATCTTATTTTAAACAACCTTTCAGAATGGTTTGTACATCTCCCTTATTAAGTTGTTTCAGTGCAAAAAACTGTATAGAAGTTCTTTAACTCAGAAGCACTTTTTTTTTTCATTAAAAGATAAAATCAAGAAAAAATATTTGGACCAGTTTGGGATTTTTTCTTTTTTGTTCTCCTGTGCTTAAAAAACCGTGAGGCTATAATATGGCCAGTACTGTTGTGGGGTTTTTGTTTTTTTAAATCACTCTGTTCTCAACTTATTATATAATATGTTGATATTGCAAAGCTTCAGAACAAAGCATGATCTTACATACCAGAAGTGTTTTGCTTTTGGGAGCTGCAGGGTGATACAAAGATAGAACATCAGCCACCATTTTGAATGTAATAGCTTTTTTCAGACCCGTAACTCTGTTTTACCATTGTTTATTTGTATTTCACACAAATATCCCTATTCTGTAGTTACAGAACTCAAAACTGTCATAGCTTGTTCATTTTCTTTTTTCAGGCTGCTTTACTGAATTCCTTCCCTGCAATCTTTGATGAGCTATTGCAGATGTTCACCGTGCAGGAAGTAGCAGAGTTTGTGAGAGGAACTCTAGGAAGCATGCCCAGTACAGTGCATATCGGACAGTCGATGGATGTAGTTAAGCTGCAATCTATAGCACGCACTGTGGACAGCCGCCTGTTTTCTTTCTCGGGTAAGACAGTAGCATCCATTTGTAACACTTGCAGTTGAATGCCCCTGGTAAATCCAGTGAAGTGATAGTAGGATCGTATTGCATTTTTTGCAGCTGCTTTGTGGAGAACCATACAGTGAAGAATACAAATAAACTTGGAGAAATTGTTAGCTATGTTGTACTTCTGGTGTATGTATGCGCTTTATGTATATATTGTTCTACATATATGGAGCTTTTCCTACAGTGAAGAATGTGGTGTACTCTATGTGATATGCCCCCATAAATAAATTTTGTGTGACCGCAGATAGTGTAGAAAACATGAGATTTAGGATACAGAACAATACTCTTAACTAGCATATCCATTGATTAAAAACATACTTATTAAGTGATCACTCAATTATTATGATTATCAGTGCTCAAAGGAATGCACTGTGCTACAACTCTAGTATTATTTCTTATTACAACTGCATTGAACAAGACATAGATATGAAGACAATCCCTGCCCCAGCAAGCTTGCAGCCTGGAAGACACTCACTGAAACAGGAGCTGCAATGAGAGACCCAGGAAAGAGTCACTTTAGATATATATTTAAAAAAAATTCTTAATCTGAACATTTTTATTTTCATATTTATGGGGTTTATAAAAGAAGTGGGTGTTTTGGAGGCATTTGAATGAGGAAAAGGTGAGAGCCTGGTGCACTGAGTTGGGGAGGTAATTCCATGTATAAGGGTCTGCGTGAAAGAAGTTAAGAAGACAGGAGTGGAAGAAGAAAACAAAAGGGTTTTAGATGCTGGTATATTTGTACAAAGAAAGGGACAGAGAGGAAACACAATAGACAGTGATATCCAATAAGCCAGGGCTGAGTCTGCCAGGGCCTTGAAGGTAAGGAAGAGAGGATTAAACTTTACTAAAGTGGGTGGCAAGGGGGAACAAGTGAAGCACATCAAAGAGGGCAGTGATGTTGTCTGATTGCCAGGCAATGGATTCTGTTTCTTTAAATACTTTAACCCTATGGGTTAATATATTTTCCTTAGGGTTCTAAGGGCGGGAGCTAAGTAAACCTGACTCCTCTCTGTTAGCCTCTCCATTTCCTCCTCCTCTCTTTAACAAGGGATTCCGGCATCCAAAGCCCTCCTTTACCTGCCGACCCTACATCTTAACCTCATTGCATTCCAATGAACAGAAAGCCTCACTGTTCCTTCCTGTTTTCAGAGTGGTAGCCGTGTTAGTCTGTATCAGCAAAAAGAACGAGGAGTACTTGTGGCACCTTAGAGACTAACAAATTTATTTGAGCATAAGCTTTCGTGGGCTAAAACCCACTTTGTCGGATGCATGCAGTGGAAAATACAGTAGGAAGATATATATACACAGAGGACATGAAAAAATGGGTGTTGCCATACTAACTATAACGAGAGTAATCAGTTAAGGTGGGCTATTATCAGCAGGAGAAAAAAAAACTTTTGTATTGATAATCAGGATGGCCCATTTCCAACAGTTGACAAGAAAGTGTGAGTAACAGTAGGGGAAAAAATTAGCATGGGGAAATAGGTTTTACTTTGTGTAATGACCCATCCACGCCCAGTCTTTATTCAAGCCTAATTTAATGGTGTCCAGTTTGCAAATTAATTTCAATTCTGCAGTTTCTCGTTGGAGTCTGTTTTTGAAGTTTTTTTGTTGGAGTATTGCGACTTTGAGGTCTGTAATCGAGTGACCAGGGAGGTTGAAGTGTTCTCCGACTGGTTTTTGAATGTTATAATTCCTGATGTCAGATTTGTGTCCATTTATTCTTTTGCGTAGAGACTGTCCGGTTTGGCCAATGTACATGGCAGAGGGGCATGGCTGGCACACGATGGCATATATCACATTGGTAGATGTGCAGGTGTTCCTCTTCCTACTGACCTGTTTTCCTTGCACCTATCCACTCAAACATGTGGCTGCCTTTGGTGCTGATTTCTGTTTTCTCCCAGCACCTGAGTCTTTTGCAGCCTTTCTACAGGGGCAAGACCATTGGCCAGGCATACCAGAGGAAGGAATGAGGAAATCGTAGCAGTGAGGAGTCTGGGCCAATCAGAACTCACTGCAGGCAAGAATCCTGATATGTGGCCTTGCCTCCCAAAAGCCAGAAAACCTCCCTGCTTCCAACATTGCACCCTTTCCACTATTTTGTGCAATGAATACAGTCAGGTCCTTAAGGTGATGAACCCATAAAGATAAGCTAGTTTCCTAAAAGTTAAATATATACAGAGTTTGACTCACTGAGCTGCTGTGAAAGCAGCATGAAGTGAACAAAGGGCCACACAGCAGGAAATTAATTCTAGCAAATGGCAATTCACACCTGTTGTTTGCAAGCATATTCACAGTATTCTTACCACTTCAAAAGTTATTTTTCCTTCCTTGGTATCCTGCTGTTAATTGATTTATCTCCTTAGACTGACCTCACACTTGGTAAAGCAACCCCCATCCTTTCATGTATTTATACCTGCTTCTGTATTTTTCACTTCATGCATCCGATGAAGTGGGTTCTAGCCCACGAAAGCTTATGTCCAAATAAATTTGTTAGTCTCTAAGGTGTTACAAGGACTCCTCGTTGTTTTTACATTCACAGTAGTTAACATCAGTCATGCCATTTAGATGTACCATTAATTCATTGTTTAGTGACTTTGAAATGCATTGCACTGAAAATCTGTTCTGTAGCAATCCCACCAATTAATCAGGCATGCTGTTTATCAGAGGGCCAATTAAGTGAATTCTACTGTATCAGCATCCTATATTAATACTAATTCCTTGGTTTCCACATACAGTAACTCCTCACTTAACATTATAGTTATGTTCCTGAAAAATGTGACTTTAAGCGAAACGATGTTAAGCGAATCCAATTTCCCCATAAGAATTAATGTAAATGGGGGGTTAGGTTCCAGGGAATTTTTTTTCACCAGACAAAAGACTATACACACGCACACACACGCACACACACGCACACACACACACACACACACAGTATAAGTTTTAAACAAACAATTTAATACTGGTACACAGTGATGATATTGTGAAGCTTGGTTGAGGTGGAGGAGTCAGAGGGCGGGATATTTCCAGTGCCTTACTGCTAAATGATGAACTAGCAATTGACTGAGCCCTCAAGGGTTAATTCTCACACTCTACTGTACAAGGCAGCAGGAAAGGAGGGAGGGCAGACAGAGACAGAGACACACACCCTCTGTGTGTGTGTGTGAGCGAGAGAGAGATGCGCATTTCCCCTTTAAGTATGAAGAGTGGGGTCAGAAGTACACTGCCTTGTTAATTAGATCAGCAAGCTGAGACCAGGCTGCTGCTGCCTGGAAGCTCCCTCTGTCGTGTGTCCCCCCTGCTCTATGGAAGATGGGGTAAGCGGGGTGCAGGAGCAGGGGGGAGGGGGACACCCTGACATTAGCCCCCCTCCTCCTCCCTCCCACACAGCAAGCAGGAGTCTCGGGGAGCAGCTCCAAGGCAGAGGGCAGGAGCAGCACATGGCAGTGGGGGGAGGGACAGCTGCAATTGCTAGCCTGCTGGGCAGCTGCTGCACAGGGAACTTAGGGGAGCAGGGAGCTGATAGGGAGAGCTGATAAGGGGGCTGTCAGTCCACCCGGGTTCCAACCACCCACCAGCTATCTCCACCGGGCTGCTCTTCCTGCAAGCAGTGGACAAAGCAGGCGGCTGCCAAATGACGTTAGAAGGGAGCATTGCACAACTTTAAACGAGCATGTTCCCTAATTGATCAGCAACGAAACAACGTTAACCGGGACGACTTTAAGTGAGGAGTTACTGTACAAAGTTTTTGGATAATATCAAGGTTGCTGAAATTCAGTTCTGTTCTAGAATAATTCTGAGTCTTGTTTCTCTCTTTTAGAATCCCGGCGAATCTTGCTCCCTGTGGTTCTTCATCACATTCACCTTCATCTGAGACAGCAGAAGGAGTTACTCATCTGTTCTGGGATCCTCAGTAGTATCTTCTCCATTATCAAGGCCAGCTCCTTGGTAATCTGCCCACCTGTCTTCTATATTCCAACACTAAATTACTGAAGCACAATCTGAGATAGTTTCTATTGGATATATATCTTTTTCAGTGAATCTTTTTATAACAGAACTCTAACTTTATTAGCAGGAAAGAATTCCTTAAGTGAACGACTGCCTTTGTGTGTAAGACTCATAGCATTCTGGTTGCAGCATGTTCTTGCTGTGAAAACACACACACACACCTCAGACAAACCCAGCAAGACTGACACTGTTTAATTTTCTTCACCCTAGCCTGGAACTCACTTATCTGTGGTGCTCAAAAGCCCTACCCAGTCCTGTCACTTGCAGTTCTGTAGAAGACAGTAACTAGCACTTTATCGTGAATGTTAAGAGAACTCTGTAAAATTATCTAATCAATTAAATAATGCTTATTTTCAGAAATTGCTGCTGATTTAAACAGCTGGCTTTGATCTTCAGGATACTCTTATCTCGAATGCCACCTCAGTCGTTTTTTTTAAATGTTCACAGTTTCCTACAGGGCAGTGAAATATCCCAGGTTACTCCAAAGGAGGAAGTCTATGGTGTTTAAAATAAGTCACATCAATGAGTATTTTGAACTGTGCACTGTAGTTCTGTAAGTTTGAATGGGATGAAAGAAACAATAAAATAAAAGTAATGTTCCCACAGAACATAGGGGAACAGAAGTTGGTCCCATGTGCCACGGAGTACACAGGTCTCTGATTATGGATTTATATTAGGGCTGTCAAGCGATTAAAAAAATTAATCGCAATTAATCGTGCAATTTTAAAAAATCACGATTAATCGCGCTGTTAAACAATAATAGAATAACATTTATTGAAATATTTCTACATTTTCAAATATATTTATTTCAATTACTACACAGAATACAAGGTGTACAGTGCTCACTGTATATTTATTTTTGATTACAAATATTTGCACTGTAAAAAACAAAAGAAATAATATTTTTCAATTAATCTAATACAAGTACTGTAGTGCAATTTCTTTATTATGAAAGTTGAACTTACAAATGTAGAATTATGTACAAAAAAACTGCATTCAAAAATAAAACAATGTATAACTTTAGAGCCTACAAGTCCACTCAGTCCAACTTCAGCCAATCGCTCAGACAAACAAGTTTGGTTACAATTTACAGGAGACAATGCTGGCCACTTCTTGTTTACAATGTAACCAGAAAGTGAGAACAGGCGTTCGCATGGCACTGTTGTAGCTGTCGTCGCAAGACATTTACATGCCAGAGGTGATAAAGGTTCATATATTTTTATTTTTTTTTAAATGGAGATATACCTATCTCCTAGAACTGGAAGGGACCCCAAAAGGTCATCGAGTCCAGCCCCCTGCCTTCACTAGCAGGACCAAGTACTGATTTTTGCCCCAGATCCCTAAGTGGCCCCCTCAAGGATTGAACTCACAACCCTGGGTTTAGCAGGCCAATGCTCAAACCACTGAGCTATCCCTCCCCCCCATGCTGATGACGGGTTCTGCTCGATAACGATCCAAAGCAGAACAGACTGACACATTCATTTTCATCATCTGAGTCAGATGCCACCAGCAGAAGGTTGATTTTCTTTTTTGGTGGGTCGGGTTCTTTAGTTTCCACATCTGAGTGTTGCTCTTTTAAGACTTCTGAAAGCATGCTCCACACCTCGTCCCTTTCAGATTTTGGATGGCACTTCAGATTCTTAAACTTTGGGTCGAGTGCTGTAGCTATTTTTAGAAATCTCACATTGGGACCCTCTTTGCGTTTTGTCAAATCTGCTGTGGAAGCGTTCTTAAAACAAACGTGCTGGATCATCATCCGAGACTGCTATAACATGAAATATATGGCAGAATGCGGGTAAAACAGAACAGGAGACATACAATTCTTCCCCAAGGAGTTCAGTCACAAATCTAATTAATGCATTATTTTTTTAACGAGCATCATCAGCATGGAAGCATGTCCTCTGGAATGGTGGCCGGAGCATGAAGGGGCATACAAATGTTTAGCATATCTGGGACGTAAATACCTTGCAACACTGACTACAAAAGTGCCATGCGAATGCCTGTTCTCACTTTCAGGTGATATTTTAAATAAGAAGCCGGCAGCAGTATCTCCCGTAAATGTAAACAAACTTGTTTGTCTTAGCAATTGGCTGAACAAGAAGTAGGACTGAGTGGACTTGTAGGCTCTAAAGTTTTACATCGTTTTGTTTTTGAGTACTGTTATTTAACAAATATAATCTACATTTGTAAGTTACACTTTCATGATAAAGAGATTGCACTACAGTACTTGTATGAGGTGACTTGAAAAATACTTTCTTTTGTTTATCATTTTTACAGTGCAAATATTTGTAATCAAAATTAATAATATAAAGTGAGCACTGTACACTTTGTATTCTGTGCTGTAATAGAAATCAATATACTTGAAAATGTAGAAAAACATCCAAAAATATTTAATACATTTGAATTGGTATTCTATTGTTTAACAGTGCAATTAATCATAATTAATTTTTTATCACGATTTTTTTTAGTTAATCATGTGAGTTAACTGCAATTAATCGACAGCCCTAATTTATATCTTTTGATGTGTTCCAATATCCTTCTATCAGGGAGAGAAGAGATGAGAAGTCACATACTGTAACATTGCAGCCATATGACAGTGTCTGCTATGTAGGGCGATGTTTATTTTCTCCCTCCGAACCTCCATCTCCAGGAATCTCTTTTGGTAACAATTCTTCCCGAGCTTCTCTAAAGTTATCAGAGTCCCATCATGAAGGCTGTTCCTGGCGTGGTTGGAGCTGCACATTTGGCTTGCCATTTCTGTCCTCAGCTACTAATTGTCTGTTTTCTTACTGCTCACTGTAGGAGGCAGATGTAGTGGAGGAGGTTGAGATGATGGTGGAGAGCCTCCTGGATGTACTTTTACAGACTCTGCTTACTATCATGAGTAAATCGCAGTCTCAGGAGGCGGTAAGAGGGCAGCGTTGCCCGCAGTGCACAGCCGAAATCACTGTTAGTAACTAACAATCAGGTTCTATTTCCTGCTTCTCTAACGTTCAGCTCCCTTTATCCGACTCCCTCACAACCACCTACACCTCATTACCATCTCTCCTGCATGAACAATCACAGCTTTCTCTCCTTTCCTTCCCACTCATGAATCCATTCCTTCCACTCTGAAAAAATCTGTCACAGTGTACTAGTCAGGCTGCTTCACGTTTACATCAGCAACTGATGGGGCCCAGAAAGCTTTCCTGGTTGCTATAGTTACTGTCTTGGATTACATTTGAAGTTATGATTGCAAATTAACATTTGGTAGTCTTTGGCAGATGCCAATTAGGTGATGATTTAGGGCTCCACCTCTAAATGGGCACCAAAATAGCATTGGGAATATCATGATTGCTCACCAGCAAGCCAGTGCCATTCACTTCAGTTCCTGGAGAGATTCTGCTCAACTGATCCACACTTATCACTTCCCACAAATGAAACAGGTGCATCCTTCTGGAGAACGAAATAACAGATAGGGAATCAAGTGTGTTGCTGAGCTGGGTGGGAGGAAAGGAGCAAAGAGAGATGAAGATAGCACCAAACCTGATCTTGCAAAGGGTACTGATACGCTTACAGCTGACCCAAATTACTCAGCAGCATGGGATAAAGAGGGAATGAGAATTCTTCCTTGTCCTTCACTAAAAGAGGGGGGAAAGGATAAAATTCCCATCCAGCCTTCTCCCTTCCTGGACTCATTGCACTACATATTCTATCCTAACCCTATTTTTACTTGATTCAAACACTGAGCTGATATCAGCACCACTTGTGTTGTCAATCTGTTCTCCAAAACACTTTCCACCCAGTGTTAATTTTCTTACAAATTGGCTGGGAATTTGAGTGTGTTGAGCAGGTAGATGTACAGTCAGTGCCTCCACACTAGGAACAAAGATGTTTCCTAACCTCTTGTTAGCTAAAATGCAGTAACAAACATAAGGTAAATTCCTAATGAAGACAAGGCAGTTTGTAGGGGCGAGTCTAGGGTTTACCTTCACTTGCTAACATGTTACAACCGCAACTGCCTTTTCTTCACTATGATTTTACATTCTTTTGCTTACATCTGTTAGCTAACACATGGTAAGAACACACCTTTTTCGTAATAAAGACAAGATATTAACGTTAATTGGAGTAGCTCAGAAAAGTTTATAAACATTCCAGAGCATGTGGGCAGATACCTGAGTCCATCTGAAAAAGGAACTTGCCCAGGACACTCCCAGATATAAAATCTCTTCAGAAACATTCTTCATGAATATTCATATTTAGCACAGTATCTGTAATGTGTGACACAAGATTAGGTACTTCTTAAAAAATCTTTGCAATTGTTTAAAAATAAACAATGGCTTAGAGACACAATTGCTACAAGGAGACATACTCATAGCACGGAACTAGTAATGTGGAGACAGATACCATTCTTGACTGCCACTGACTTGCAACCTTACCTTTGACACAATGCCTAACCCCTTTATGCTGTACTCTTCAAATGTGTAAAAATGGGGATTTTTACTCACCTTTGTAAAGCACTTTGAGAGGCTGTGGTGAAAGGAGCTATATAACTGCAAAGCATTATTTACTATGTAAGACCTTGATTTCAGAGCAGCTTCTCCTACATACTAGGAGAGAGACCCCTTGACCGTCAGTATTGACCATATAAACTCTGATATTTGTAATAAGTCCTATGAAAAAAAGAGCACACACAGCTGAGCTTCTGAGAGGTTTTGCTATGTATTAACAGGAAATAGAGATAATTTGTCATACAGTATTTTTAATCTCTGCAAATGAACTTCTTCTTCGAGTGCTTGTTCACGTCCATTCCACATTAGGTGTGCGTGCGCCACGTGCACGGACGTCGGAAACTTTTTCCCTTAGCGGCTCCTATCGGGTCAGCAGGGGAGCCCCCTAGAGTGGCGCCTCTATGCTGGTGCATATATACCCCTGCCGACCTGACCCCCCTTCAGTTCCCTCTTACCGTCCATGGCGGCGTTGGAATAACTCTTTCTCTCACTTGTGAGTGATCCCTTAGCACAGTTGTAGCAGCTATCAGTGGTTAGCAGTTATCTGTAGTTAATAGTTACCAGTAGTTAGCACTTCTTTATAGTACATAGTTAAGTTTCCTTTGTTTTAGGTGTCTGGAAGTTGTTTCCAGCACCAGCCCTGGGCTGCAGGGCATGCCGCAGGCCCAAGGGTTTAAGGCTTGTGCCACATGCCGCAAGCCTATGCCGATCAGTGATCCCCACGACTTGTGTCTCCGCTGTTTGGGGGAATCACACCAGATTGAGCGCTGCAAAATCTGTAAGGCTTTTAAGCCAAGAACCAAGAAAGAAAGAAACTTTCGCCTCAAGCAGTTACTCATGGAGGCCGCGCTGCAACCTATGGCCTCGGACCATCCGGCTTCGGTGCCGGCGTCCTCGGTGCGGAGTGCCCCGGCATCAGTCCGTGATCCGGCGCCGGTGGGGCACCATAAGTATGCGGCACCGAGGCAACAGGACAAGCCCCAGCACAGCTCAACCTCTCCAGTACGGTCGAAGGGGCAGCCTAAAGGCGATAGAGGGCGCTCCCCACATAAGAAGGCGGCACCTTCCAAGGGACCGAGCACTCAGAGGGGCAGTGCGGCCCCAGGACATACACCGGCACTGGTGGCTCCGGCGCCCCAGGGCCCATTGAGCCCCAGGCTACGTGAGTTGAGTGCAGAAGAAGGGCTGGAAGACATTCTAGAACAGCCCTCCACGCCAGACACCTTTGAGGCGGCAAAAGACCTCATCGAGCTGTTGGCGGCAAGCCCCCTCCCTGGCAAGGAGAAGCCTCCGGCACCATCACCAAGGGTGCCGTCCAGAGGCAAGCCGGCAATGGTGCGCCGCTCGAGGTCACCGCCCCGGCACCACTCCCGGCGCCGGTCCCGGTCGAGCTCAGCCTCTGTGGACTCCCAGTTACCTTTGGCTCAGCAGGACTCGATGGCACCGGAACTGAGCCAGCACACGGCACCGGCTCCGCCAGCGCACCGCTCCCTGGCACAATCACTAAGCCGGGACCGAGGGGACATAAGGCCGCAGTCCCTGGCCCCGGGCAGAAGGCAGCGATCCTGGTCCCGGTCGGTGAGGAGCCACTCTCCAGCCTCCCGACGGCACTGTGCCATGGCACCGCCTTGGCCTTCAAGATCAGCATCCTCGGAATCCGAGGTCGACTCAGGCCGCTCCAGCTACGCCCTCAGGGCGCCGGCTAGCAGGGAGCCCCAGACCGTGTGGTATCTCCAGTGGGGCCTGCCAGGACAATGGCCCTTTTGGACACCGTGGGCCTATCATCAGCAGCAAGGGACCTCCTCCAGAATTTCAAGGTCTGGCTATTCGGTGCATTGGTCCCGGTCCCCACGCAGGCACCCCTCCGCACCCAAGGAGGCTACGGTATCCAGGCCGCCAGTTGCTTCTCCGGAACACCGGCGAGCAGAAGCGGCACCGAGTCCGGGGACAATCAACCAGGCAGGGCTCAGACGTGCCCCTGGCCTGTGATGAGGGGCAAGAAGAGCAGATGGAGGAAGCACAACAGGCCCTCACCTCCTCATCGTCCCCAGATGAAGCTGTGGCGGGCACGGCGGTGTCGGGGCCTCCCCCAATTGACCACAGGGCACATCAGGAGCTGCTCCACAGGGTCGCCCAAAACTTGGATCTACAGGCAGAGGAAGCAGTGGAGCAGGAGGATCCTATGGTGGACATCCTAAGCCCTGAAGGCCCCTCCAGAATTGCACTCCCGGTCATAAAGACAATTCAGTCTAACTACAAGACGGTTTGGCAAACCCCAGCCTCCAGCGCACCGACGGCAAGGGGGGTGGAGAGGAAGTACTTCGCCCCCTCCAAGGGATATGACTTCCTATTTTGTCATCTGGCCCCCTGTTCGCTGGTCGTCTCAGCCATGAATGAACGGGAGTGTCATGGCCAGCAAGCCCCGGCTCCCAAGGCCAAGGAGGCTAAACGTTTGGACCTCTTCGGAAGGAAGGTCTACTCCTCCTGGGGCCTCCAATTAAGGATTGCAAACCAGCAGGCGATCCTAAACAGGCACAATTTTAATTCCTGGGCAGCAGTTTCCAAATTTAAAGACTCCTTGCCCCAGGGCTCTCAACCTGAGTTCACAGCCCTTGTGGAAGAGGGAAAGGCAGTTGCCAAGACCTCTTTACAGGCCTCTCTGGACTCGGCAGATGCAGCAGCCAGAACAATCGCCTCAGGTGCGATGATGAGGCGCTCGGCTTGGCTTCAGGCTTCAGGCCTTCTGCCAGAGGTCCAGAACACCATCCAGGACCTCCCCTTCGAATGGTCGGGCCTCTTTTCCGACCAGACAGATGCCAGGCTGCATAGCCTTAAAGACTGCCAGGCAACCCTCAAGTCGTTAGGCATGCACACCCCAGCAACTCAGAGGAAGCCATTCAAGCCCCAACCGTCGCAGCAACAGCAGTACCAGCCTCGCCCTAGGCAGGAGCCTTATCGCAGGAGGGGCAGAGACAACAGACGCAGGCGGAATAACATGCCTAATCAAGGGCAGGGCCAGGGCCAGGGCAAGCCCCAGCCTGGCAACAAGCAGGGGTTTTGAAGGTGCACTCAAGGACAACGTACCAACCCAGCTCCTGGATCCTTCCCCATGTTTCCTGGACCACTTGTCCCACTTCTACCAGGCGTGGTCCTGTATAACGTCAGACCATTGGGTCTTGCGCACGGTACAAGTGGGTTACACGCTACAGTTCTCCTCCTTCCCTCCTACCCACCCCCCTTCCCCGTCCCTCTTCAGGGACCCTTCTCACAAACAACTCCTTATGCAGGAGGTACAGTTGCTCTTAGAGGCGGGGGCGGTGGAGGAAGTCCCTCGGGAACTAAGGGGGAAGGGGTTTTATTCCCGTTGTTTTCTCATCCCAAAGGCAAAGGCGGGCCTTCGGCCTATTTTAGACCTTTGCGGGCTCAACAAGTTCTTAGTCAAGGTCCGCTTCCGCATGGTCTCCCTAGGCATTATTATCCCGTCCCTGGATCCGGGGGATTGGTACGCTGCCCTCGACATGAAAGATGCGTACTTTCACATCACTATTCACCCCGCTCACCGGCGGTTCCTGCGGTTCGCCATAAACCAGCACCATTACCAGTTTGCGGTCCTCCTGTTCGGCCTGGCGGCAGCCCCCCAAAAGTTCACAAAATTCATGTCAGTAGTGGCAGCCTTTCTGCGAAAGAGGAGAATACAGGCATACCCATACCTCAACGATTGGCTCCTCTTGGGTCGGTCCGAAGAGGAGGTCTGCTCCCATGTGACGGTGGCCCTGGACGCGTTCCGCAGGCTGGGTCTTCTCGTCAACATGCCCAAGTCTTCCCTGATACCAACGCAAAGGCTGGAGTTCATCGGGGCAGTGCTGGACTCGGTGCAGGCGCAAGCAAGCCTCCCAGAATCCAGATTCCCGGCCATCCAGCCTGTCATAGACTCGATGCTAAGGTTCCCCACTACCACGGCCAGATGCTGCCTGCAGCTCCTGGGGCACATGGCAGCATGCACTCACGTAGTCAAATACGCTCGACTACGGCTCAGGACTTTACAAGTGTGGCTTGCCCGGTCGTATCGCCCGGGCAGAGATCCCCTAGATCTTGTTGTGACGGTTCCGGCCCAGGTGTTGTACTCCCTGCGATGGTGGCTCAATCGGCCGGTAGTATGCGAGAGTATCCCCTTCGCCACACCGCAGCCTGCTCTGACGCTGGTGACAGACGCGTCAGACCTCGTCTGGGGAGCTCACTTAGGGGACCTAAGGACACAGGGCTTGTGGTCCAAGGCTGAGGTGTCGCTCCACATCAATGTGAAGGAGCTCAGGGCGGTTCGTCTAGCCTGCCAAACCTTTCACGCTACTCTGGAAGGTCACAGCGTGACAGTTCTGACAGACAACACCACCGCCATGTTTTATATAAACAAGCAGGGCGAAGCCTGCTCCTCTCCCCTCTGCCAAGAGGCCCTTCTCCTGTGGGACTTTTGTATAGCCCGCTCCATCCATCTCATAGCGTCATACCTCCCGGGAGAACGAAACAAGCTAGCGGACAGCCTCAGCAGGTCGTACCACATGCACGAGTGGTCGATGACATCGGACATCTTGCAATCAGTCTTCCAGAAGTGGGGGTTTCCCCAAATGGACCTCTTTGCCACCAGGAAAAACAGCCAATGTCTGCAGTTTTGCTCGTTCCAGAACCACAGTCCGGGCTTGGTCGCAGACGCATTCGCGGTCCCTTGGAGCTGGAGTCTGAAGTACGCCTTCCCTCTGCTCCCGCTCATCCACAGAGTCCTCCTCAAAGTTCGCAGGGACAGGGCGATGATAATTTTGATCGCCCCGGCTTGGCCTCATCAGCACTGGTTTACAACCCTGCTAGAGCTGTCAGTGGCTGCCCTGATTGCCCTGCCCCTGCACCGGGATCTCATCATGCAGGACCGCAGGCGCCTGCTCCACCCGGATCTGCAGTCTCTGCATCTAATGGCATGGAAGCTCTCTGGCTAAACGCTATGGAGAGCCAGTGCTCTCTTCCGGTACGGCAGATTCTCCTTGGCAGTAGGAAACCGTCCACTAGGGTGGGCTACCTAGCCAAGTGGAAAAGATTTTCCTGCTGGTGTGAGCCTAAGCAGATACAGCCACTCCAGGCCACTATTCCAGTCATCCTAATACCTCCTGCACCTCAAGCATCAGGGTCTTGCTCCTTCCTCAATCAGAGTGCATCTAGCTGCCATTTCAGCGTTCCACCCGGGGGAATCCGGATGCTCTGTATTTTCTAACCCCATGGTGGTGCGGTTCCTCAAGGGACTGGAGAGAGTGTTCCCCTATTCACACCCGCCGGTCCCTCCCTGGAACCTTAATCTGGTCCTTTCCAAGCTTATGGGGCCCCCGTTCGAGCCCCTGGCCTCTTGCTCTCTCCTTCACCTCTCCTGGAAGGTGGCGTTCCTGGTGCCCATTACGTCGGCGAGGAGGGTGTCCGAGTTGAGGGCCCTAACTTCGGAGCCTCCTTATACAGTTTTTTATAAGGACAAAGTGCAACTCAGGCCACACCCTAAATTCCTCCCTAAGATAGTCTCACAATTTCATATGGGACAGGACATTTGTTTGCCAGTGTTCTTTCCTAAACCACACACGGACCCGAGTCACCGTAGCCTGCACACTCTGGATGTCCGAAGGGCCCTGGCATTCTATTTGGAGTGAACTAAACCTTTCTACAAGTCGACGCAGTTGTTTGTCGCCATAGCTGATAGAATGAAAGGGCTTCCGGTCTCGGCGCAACGTATATCATCGTGGATTGTGCACTGCATCCACGCGTGCTACGAGCTCACCAAGGTTCCAGCCCCGGCGATCATGACTCACTCGACGAAGGCACAAGTGTCCTCAACAGCTTTTCTGGCGCACGTCCCGATCCAGGAGATCTGTAAAGCAGTCACCTGGTCATCAGTGCACACATTCACAGCCCACTACGCAGTCAACCAGCAGGCCAGAGATGACGTGGCGGTTGGCAGGGCTGTTCTTCAATCTTTGCTCCATGACTCCTACCCTCCTCCTATGGTAAGCTTGTGAGTCACCTAATGTGGAATGGACGTGAACAAGCACTCGAAGAAGGAAAAATGGTTACCTACCTTTTGTAACTGTTGTTCTTCAAGATGTGTTGTTCACGTCCATTACACTTCCCACCCTCCTTCCCTTCTGTTGGAGTCTCCGGCAAGAAGGAACTGAAGGGGGGTTGGGTCAGCAGGGGTATATATGCACCAGCATAGAGGCGCCACTCTAGAGGGCTCCCCTGCCAACCCGATGGGAGCCGCTAAGGGAAAAGTTTCCGACGTCCGTGCATTCAGCGCACGCACACCTAATGTGGAATGGATGTGAACAACATATCTCGAAGAACAACAGTTACGAAAGGTAGATAACCGTTTTTTTTCTTTCATATGCATTGGTGCCATTTCAGACCCCACCTTTTATCTCCTACCTCAGGTTGAATTTTACATCTAAAAAATTCTTTGATTGTGTGGACTAAATAATTCTTCATTTACTTGACAGGGAGAGTATGTGTCCTGTCTCTTGTCTCTGCTTCGTCAGATGTCAGACACTCATTTTCAACATTTACTGGACAACTTCCAGAGCAAGGATGAGCTAAAGGTAGGACATAACTTCATGGTTTTTAGAAGCAGCTATTAAATATTATCCTCAGAAATCAGATAGATGACAATGCAGAAAGTGTTTTCACTTATTCTGCTGAACATCCACATTCACTACAGATATAGTCACTGTTTATTTCATATACTTAGTTTATTATTATTAGAGAAAAGGATGGTCCAGTGGTTAGGGCACTAGCCTAGGAGTTGGGAGTCCCTACCTCCAGCCCAGGCTTCCTGTGTGACCTTGAACAAGCCACCGAAGGTATGTCTACACTGCAAAGAAAAACCCATGGTGCCAAATCTCAGAGCCTGGTTCCATTGACTTGGGCTCACGGGACTCGGATTAAAAATAGCAGTGTAGACATTCACGCTTGGGCTGGAGCTGAGGGGAAGGGTCTCAGACCCTGGGCTCCAGTCCGAGCAGGAACATCTAAACTGCTATTTTTAACCCAGTAGCCCAAGTCCTGCAAGCACAAATCTGTTGACCCAGGCTCTGAGACTGTGCTGCAGGTTTTTCTCTGCATTGTAGACATACCCAGAATCTCTCTAGTATGTCTACACTGCAGCTTGGAGGTGTGATTCCCAGTATGGGTAGACAGACTCAAGCTAGCTCAACTTGAGTTAGTGGAGTGTGGATGTTGTGGCACTAGCAGTGGCTCAGGGTAGCTGCCCAAGTGCAAGCCTGCCCAACCCTTTGGGTCTGTGCTCAAGTGACAAGCCCAAGCCAGTGCCGCAATTTCCACAGTGCTATTTTTAGTGTGCTAGCATGAATCTGTCTACCCACACTGGGAATAACACCTCTCCGCTGCAGTTATTTATACCCATAGCACTTCCCTACCCCGTGGCAGTGGTGTGAGGATAAATACATTAAAGATAGCAAGGTGTTCAGATCATATGGTAATAGGGAGCAGATAAATACCTGGGATAGATATCATTATGGTACTTTGTGGAACATAGCCTGAACTACAGACTAGTAGTCTGTACAGACTAGTACAGACTAGAAAATCCAAAGTAGTTTATTCGGCAACCTATTGAAGGGCATGGAATATACATAGGAGCTCACTTAAGAAAAGGTTTGAAGTTTGTTCTTATGTCAAAAGATAATTATATTCCAAGGCTGACTTTTGCATACCAAGCAGGGAAAAGTCAGCAGCAAATTTTTCCTTGGTTTGTTGGAGTATTGGCCAGCCTAATCCACCTGGTATGCTTCAACAAGCACCCCAAATTCCCTTTTGTGAGTGGTGACCTAAATCATAGCTATTAGTGGCCAAGAGAGAGTTGCTTAGTACACAGTTTATGTACCCTTACTGGTGGCTTCCCAACCATCATCTGCTTTGAGGTGTCCATCTCAAAGGGAGAGAAGCCTACCTGTTGCCTTCGCATCTTTATGAAGGCAGCATGTCTCAGACCACAGTAAATGGCTCTGAAGTGCAGAATAACTTCAAGAAGCAATACATAAATCTGATGGAAGTAACAGTCATGCTGTCACTTTCCTTTCACAGTATGATGATGGGGTTATATACAAAATGTTTTTGTGGCTAGTGTGACAGCTCAGTAATAGAGTGAATAGTAATACCAAACTGACACCATAGTAGAAACCTGTTAAAACACTGAACAAACAAGGTGGAACAGGATCTGAAGTGCTTTTGGAAGAGGTGGTCAACTTCCAATTATTGTATATACCAATGAAAATGTATCCTGAGAAAGGCTGGGTGGCTCAGAGATACAGACTTTGGGATAACAGCCTCTTACCTCTAGGTGGCTAGGTTGAATGGAGCACAAATTGGTAGTGATCTAAAGTTGACTTTTGATGACTTCTTCAATAGTCCACATGGGCACTCGTATACTGAGTCTTAAGTAGACATGGAATATACATAGGAGTAGAGCTTGTTGGAAATTTTTGTGGAATTTTTTAACAGAAAATGTTGGTTTCATCATAATTGAAATATTTCTGGAAAAGTTGTCAATTTTGATCAAATTTCAAAACAAACAAATATCATTTCAGATTTCCAAATTTTGCTTTGGGATTTGAATTTTTGCTTTGAAATTTCAAAATTTCATTTTGAATTCTATTTTATTTGTACCTGTTTTTATTGTTACATTATTTTTACATTATTTTATGTCAGTAGTATTGCAGATTATGCACTGTAGCTACTGACTCATAATATTATATAATAGTTTAAATATTCTATTTTTAATGTATATTTTATTTTTAAAATCATTAAGGGCAGCTACTAAGATGTTTCAGTCAGTACTAAGAAGCAGCTGCCTTTAATGATATTTACTACATCTACATGTCATGAAATAATATTAAATATAATAAAAATAAAAAATAAAATCAAATCAAATTTGAAACAAAGTTTTGAAATTCCAGAACAAAAAACAAGCTTCCAAAACAAAACTGAGAAATCCAAAATGAAATTTCAAAATTAATGTCTTCCAAAACTGTATTTTGGGGGGCGAGGGGGGAAGAATTTCGGGTAATTAGGAAATTTCAAAAATATTTGTTTTCTGCCTGAATCAGAAGAAAGGAATTTTGAATTTCCCATAAACCAGAAATTCAAAGTTTTGGCCAGCTCTATTGAGGAGTTCACTTAAGAAAAGTTTTGAAGTTGTTCTCACCTGACATCACAAATACCACTATCACAGCTGGCAACCTTCTTGATAGTCTCAGTAAAAAGACCTGTGATTAAATTGGCTATGGAGATAGAGATGGAACTATGTTGGTGTAACAACAATAATGTATACCCCTTTTATGGGTTAAGAGACAATTACTATCACCGTTATATAAAAGTGAAAAATGAGGCAGATAGTGACTTGCTAAGTAATTTATTCATAGTCAAAAGGTAAGTCATTGGCAGAGCCAGGATTTGATCTCAGGAGTTTTTCCTCAATCCTTTGCTCAGAACTACATCACAGACACAGTCAGTCTCAGTCTCTCTCTCTCTCTCTCTGAAGTGGTCCTTTTAGAAACAGACATCTGGGTGGGATGCCTTTAGCAAGTCCTTTCTTCATCATAAATGGGATCTTATATTACCATATTACATAACCTATAAAAGATTTTTTTTTTTATGACAGGGGTGCCTAGAACCATGAAAACATACCTTTTAAATATAAATTAAATAAATAACAATTCCTCCAAAAGGCACACTGGGAACTCAGACCAGAATTCTGCATGACACTATTGAAATGTCATATGGAATAAAGTAAAATGAAGTTCTGCATTGTAAGCTTTAAAATATAGGAGAATGTACCTGCTGAAAACAACTGTATCTGCCTCATTCCCATATATGCTGCTTCCATGTTCTGAGCTATGTAGCGTAGTGACACAGGGATCAAGCAAGGGAAACATAATTAGCTTAATTGTCTTGGCTGTGGCTAGGAAAGTACATTTGCCTACAGCTGCCACTGCTTATTATTCTCTTCTTTCTGTGTATTAGGAGTTCCTGCTGAAGATTTTCTGTGTGTTTCGAAACCTGATGAAGATGAGTGTCTTTCCTCGGGACTGGATGGTGATGAGGTTGCTCACCAGCAAGTGAGTGAGGACATGTTTAAAGCACTGAAAGTTTGTATGAAAACTCTGTGGGTGCTCTAAATTAGGGCTTCTCAATCCCAGAGAAACAGTGTGTTTTAGAGGACTGAGGGATGGGACTCTAGGCAGGAACTCCTCCTGAGTACTAAGTCTTGTTCTGCAAAGTTACTTAAGCTATCAGGGCCAAATTAGGGCTTCTGTCAATGAATGATCACTTGCATGTACAAGTTTTACATGCTACCAGTGGGCACGCATACTATATAGTTAATACTATAAACTTCTTTTTTTTTTTCACAAAAACCAAGTGCAAATAGGCTTCCTGTATGTAAATTCTATAATTTGTGCACACAAGTGATAGTGAGCTAAAATGATCTGCCCAAAGTTGGTCACATACGGAGTATATTTATCCCTTTGTACATCTGCCCCTTTTGTCTGTTTTCCCATCTGTAAAGTTTAGGTAATTGTTTTACTTAGGTCCATTGCTTTGAAGACAGGCAACACTCTTTAAGTGTTGATTAGAACTAGATACCAATTCCAGTTATATATGACTGTATCCACAAGTACCCCTCAAATCCTTCCCTGACTGAGGGAGGCATGGTTTCCTCTTGCCATGTGATAGATGCACTTCATCAATAGTCTGAGGTGCAAGGAGTGACAGCCAAAAGACTGGCTCTGCCATTTCAGCCAAGTTACTGAAATGGAAGGAGCTTCTAAGGAATATATAGCTCTTGGATATATAGTGCTTATGGTCTTAATTTTCCTTTTACCTACATTGTTACCTCTCTGTCTTCATTGTGTCTCAATTTAAAAAACAGCAACAAAACTCACCAAGGAGTTTTCTCGCAGTTTGTCCCTGGTGCACTGCCTTGGGCTACTGCTCCTGGCAGTACCAGCATCCCTACTGGCTCTAAAACTGCTCTTTGGGTGAAAGACCAGAGCAACTCAGCTTAGAACAGTGGTGGAATCAATTTTTTTTAGAAAAGGAGGGGCAGACCGCAGTCCTTAAACCAGATGACAAAGTATCAGATTGAAATCATTATTTTTTGATTATGCAGTTGTCATTTGGGCTTGAATTTATTTAGTTTTGTTTTTTATTTTTGCCTTGTCAAGCTTTTTCTGTTATTTTTAGGAGGTAGCAGCAGCAGGCTGAAAGCCAGGATTATACCCAGAGGCTGGGATTACCTACTACTGTCTCATTTTATTAGCAAAAAGGAACAGGAGTACTTGTGGCACCTTAGAGACTAACAAATTTATTGTAGCATAAGCTTTCGTGGGCTACAGCTCACTTCATCGGATGCATGCAGTGGAAAATACAGAAGGAAAATATATATATACACACATGAAACAATGGATCTTACCATACACATTATAAGGAGAGTGATCAGTTGTCAGCAGGAGAGAAAAAAAAAAAAAAGGTCTTTGTGGTGGTAATGAAAATGACCCATTTCCAGCACTTGACAAGGAGATATAAGGAACTGTTGGTGGCGGGGGGAAGATAAGCATGGAGAAATAGTTTTACCTTGTGTAATGGCCCATCCACTCCCAGTCTTTATTCAAACCTAATTTGATGGTATCCAATTTGCAAATTAATTCCAATTCAGCAGTTTCTCGTTGGAGTCTGTTTTTGAAGTTTTTTTGTTTTAATATTGCGACTTTTAGGTCTGTAATCGAGTGGCCAGGGAGGTTGAAGTGTTCTCCAACTGGTTTTTGAATGTTATAATTCTTGACGTCTGATTTGTGTCCATTTATTCTTTTACGTAGAGACTGTCCGGTTTGGCCAATGTACGTGGCAGAGGGGCATTGCTGGCACATGATGGCATATATCACATTGGTAGATGTGCAGGTGAACGAGCCTCTGATAGTGTGGCTGATGTGATTAGGTCCTATGATGGTATCCCCTGAATAGATATGTGTACAGAGTTGGCAACGGGCTTTGTTGCAAGGATAGGTTCCTGGGTTAGTGTTTTTGTTGTTTGGTGTGTGGTTGCTGGTGAGTATTTGCTTCAGGTTTGGGGGTTGTCTGTAAGCAAGGACTGGCCTGTCTCCCAAGATCTGTGAGAGTGATGGATCGTCCTTCAGGATAGGTTGTAGATCCTTGATGATGCGCTGGAGAGGTTTTAGTTGGGGGCTGTAGGTGATGGCTAGTGGCGTTCTGTTACAAAATATTACCAAAAAATGTACAGAGGAAATCAATTTACAGCAAAGTCCAAAAACTGTAGAGGATTGTGCCTCCCTGAAAAATTCTGCCTTTTTTATTAAAGAAATGCACAGAAACAAAAATTAATAAGTTATGTTTGTTCCTTTATTTATTAACTGCAGTACTGGACTTTTGAAAATAAACTCAAGAATTACAAAGATACTCTTCCGTTTCCAAAATCTACAATATTTTAGGAAAACATATTCGTGAATTCTGCCTTGCATTATTTAATATGAAGTCTTTGTTAAAAAACAACAACACAGTGACCTTTATGGTGAAATCTAGAAATGACTGCATAAAGAAATGCATTTTGAAATATAACAGAAACCACCAGTGCTCAGGGCTACTCAAAGACTCTTTGAATGTGATTTGTACTGCAGATTGAAAAGGATCTTTTTTTAAATTATAGTATCATAGTTACGACAGTCCAGTACCTGTCCTCTGCCCTGCACAAGAACTTCACAGAAACAGACTTTGATTTTAAGGTAAGGTTTGAAATCTGGAAAATGTCATGACATCCTTTAAAACCAGCAGCAATGCAGGAACAGCGGCTACTCTATGTTCATGGATTATGTTCACTATGTTTGTTAGCTCAGAAAATAAACTAGCTGATACAGACAGTCATCAAACTCTGCTGAGGCTTTGACTGAACTGGGAAATCCCAGAAGAGCAAAAGCATTATGAATTCTAATGGTTTGAAAAGTGAGACCGCTTGCATTGGCTAAAGTCAAGAATGTATAGTGTCTACTGTAATTCAAAGCACACTCTATGAAAAAGTGTTCACTAGGAATATTTGAAACTACCAAACTCATTTCACTTTTGGCCTAAGGCAGAGTTGAATTCAGGTGTCAAGAGGTGAAAGGCCTATGTCTGAAGCCCCAGAACTCCCTTGCTGCTGGGTTCTTTTAATTGTCATTCCCTCCAGTATTTGTATAATTCCTGGCACTGATTTAACTTATTTTATTATTACATCTGGTTTATTTAGACATAATTATCTATTTTCCTCTGACCTAAGGTGGAATAACCTGATGCCTTCTGTAAAATGTATGCATGGCATGTATGTTTGTGTTCAGAACTTGTTCTGCCTTTGGACTATCATGTGTTTAATTTCCTTCCTGTTTTCTAGGTGTGGAACTCCTATTTCAGCTTGGCAGTTCTGTTTATAAACCAGCCAAGCCTGCAGCTAGAAACTGTCACTCCAGCTAAGAGAAAGAAGATTCTGGACAAGTAAGAATATGATCTCCTTGCCTCCGAAACTCTGATTTTTTCCATCACCTCAAAAGTAGGACATAAGTTTTTATCACAAACTCCCATACATTACAGGCAGTGGGAGGAATCACCCCAGAAAAATCATAAGTAGAGATCATAGGACAACTATTCAACAATTAGATGAATCCCTTGATGTTCTTAAAAAGTATAACCTTGGTTTAAATATTAATTATTATAGAGGGGGAGGGATAGCTCAGTGGTTTGAGCATTGGCCTGCTAAACCCAGGGTTGTGAGTTCAATCCTTGAGGGGGCCACTTAGGGTTCGGGGGCAAAAATTGGTCCTGCTAGTGAAGGCAGGGGGCTGGCCTCGATGACTCTTTGGGGTCCCTTCCAGCTCTATGAGATAGGTATATCTCCATATATTATTATTATTTATATTAATTTAATTGCATTAGATCACCAACTTGCTGCATTTTGTCCCATTAAGGGGTTGTGTCTATGCCGTCTCTTTCAGATATGGCGACATGCGAGTGATGATGGCATATGAGTTATTCAGCATGTGGCAGAACCTGGGTATGTCTCTCTGTCTCCTGTTCTCCTCCTAATCACCAAAACTAACGTTGTCTAAGAATTGCATTACTAATATTCAGCTTTAGTGGTGTAAAACCACAGAGCTCATGCTGGGTCTTGTAGTTTCTTCAGGAATTTTCAACTAAAAAAAATGACTTTCTGCATAGCTCCATGGTGATATTTTTCTCATTTGAAATAACTCATTTCTATTAATTTGAATACTTTACTCTCAAATCTTGTAGTGACTGGTTTCAACAGCTTTTCTTTGGTATTCCCAGATGATGTACTGCATTAGCATTTGGAAATCCCTGCTATTGTGCTGCAATCTAGTCTAGTATTTGAGATACGCTTGTACACTCTTGACTTTAATCTGGTCTATGTTGGCACAGCTGAAACTAAACCTTTGCAGCTGTGTCAATTTCATCCATTCGGAAATGGTACAACAGAACAAGTCAGGGTGATGCAGAATTCTAAAAGTGCACAGTTAGCGATCATGTACAGACATGACATGCAGTAAAGTGCATATTTATGAGTGCTGTATTAATGTGTCTAATAAGCATGATAACAAATTCTCTGTTACTGGTTAAAAAAAAAAAAGTTTGCCCACAATTATGCAATATTTTTACACCAGTTGTAATAGACTTACATTTCTGTAAGTCATTTGAATTTGTACCACATGATATTTTGATTAAGACATTGGAATGTTACTAAATCAACACAGCATATATTGAATGTACTAAAATTAGCTAACTGATAGCTCACAAAATGTGATTGTAAATGGGGAATCATAATCAAGCAAGTGTGTTCTTAGTGGAGCCCCACAGGGATCATTTATTGGCCCTATGCTATTTAACATATTTGTCTGGGAAGAGTACATACAATCATTCCTGGTAAAGTTTGTAGATGACACAAAGATTGGGTGAGTAGTAAATAATGAAGAGGATAAGTCACTGCTACAGAATGATCTGGATCACTTGGTAAACAGGACGCAAGCAACAAATAAGCTTTCAATGTGGCTACATATAAAATCCTACATCTAGGAACAAAGAATGTAGGCCTTACTTCTAGGATGGGGGGATTCTGTCCTGGCAAGCAGTAACTCCAAAAAGGATGTGGGGGTCATGGTGGATAATCAGCTGAACAAGATCTCCCAGAGTAAAGCTATGGCCAAAAGCGCTAATGTGTTTCTTGATTATAAAAAAAACAGGGGTTATTATACCTCTATATTTGGCACAGGTGCAACCGCTACTGGAATATAGTGCCCATTTCTGGTTTCCAAAATTCATGAAAGACATTGATATTGGAAAGGATTCAGAGAAGAGCCACAAAAACGATGAGAGGATTGAAAACATGCCATATAGTGAAGGACCCAAGGAGCTCAATCTGTTAGCTTAACAAAGACAATATTAAAGGGTGACTTGATCTCAGTCTATAAGAATCTATGTATGGAACAGGTAACAGAGGGCTCTTCAATCTGGCAGACAAAGATATAACAAGATCTAATGGCTGGAAATTGCAGCTAGACAATTTCACCCTAGCAATAAGGCATACATTTTTAACAGTAAGGGTATTATCCATTGGAACAACTTACCAAGGGTTGTGGTGGATTCTCCGTCACTGCCAATTTTAAAATCAAGATTGGATGTTTTTCTAAATGATATGGTCTAGTTCAAACAGGAATTAATGCAGGGAAATCCTATGGCCTGTGTTATACATGAGGTTAGATTAGATGATAACAACGATCCCTTCTGGCCTTCAGGGGTAGCAGGTTTGTATAATTTTTGGTAGTGCCCAGAACGGGTCCGAGTCCCACCTCCCCTCCCCACACACACACCTGCCTAAGGCTCTGAGATGGAGTTTGGGTGCTAGGTGCAGGCTCTGGGCTGGGGCAGGGGGTTGGGGTGCAGGAGGGGGTTTGGAGTGCAGGCTCTAGGAGAGAATTCGGGTGCGGGCTCTGGGAGGGAGTTTGGGTTCTGGATGCGGGCTTTGGGCTTGGACAGTGGGTTGAGGTGCAGAAGATGGTGCGGGAGGGGGTGTTGGGGTCCCGAACATTGGTGGAGCCGGGCCCCCTGGGCCCTGAATTTGCTGGAGCCCAGGCACCATGGGCCCATACAACTCGCCGCCTCTGCTGGCTTTATAATCTACAAACTTATGAATTGTGCTTATTTCTGATCTAAATAACATCTTCTGGTTGAAGTGAGCTGGGGTGCAGTGTAGCATCTTATGGCATGTGCCACATCACATTGGCAGGGAATGTATCACATTGACTCCACTGTATTAGTTATGTTAGAAACACACTTTGCTTCTCATTATTTGTCTGAAAAGCAGATAGCAATATTTATGAAATTGTTAACAGGCTTAAACAAATGTCACATGCAGTTTAAAAGACAAAATCCAGTACTTCTAAATTGTAATCATCCAGATCATGATTTTGAGGAATCTTTTTGAGGAATACTTGAGGAATACTTGATTTTGAGGAATCTTTTTGAGGAATTTTGAGGAATACTTCTGTCGTGTATGCTTCACATACACGACAGAAAAGAAATGAGTTTTAATATTGCAGAGTTAATGACATATGCTCCCCTAGGGATTAAAGTTACTATCTCTTTAAATCAAAATAATTCTTTTCTGCTTTTCCTGATTTATTTATTTCTCTCTTCCTACCCCTGCCTTTTTGCAATTGTGGGACCACCTAAGAGGCTGATTAATTTACTAGAGGAAAACCTCCAATATGTAGGTGTATGTTGGATTCCCAATTTAACCTGAAAGATAATTTTGGCAAGAAATGATATCTCAAAACAATATTGCCCTATGAGTGGGGGTTTTTTTCAGATAATTTTGTTTTATTTACTAAAGTTTCACAGTGGAAGCACGCTATAAAAGTGATTGCTAACAATGTTGTATATTCCTGCTACTTAGAGGTGACACTATTTGGTTCAAAGTCAAGATTCTTGTCCATTCGATTGCAAATTTCACACCACTGAGGTTAAGGAACTCTAAAAAGCCTAAAGGACCTGTAGCAGATCCATTAAATCCATTAAATACTGCCACAGTTCCTTTGAAAAAGCCCTTTCTTCTTAGGAGCCCGAGCCTCCAAAACAGCAGTGGAATCTCTCAATCTTCTCTGGCAGAATTAATGATGCTGGCACATAAAGGTGGAGCAGCTATTGAATGAGTTTCCGTGTAGGATCTGCGGTTTCTGCTAAATGTAAAGATTAATTAATGTAAAGATAACCAGGCCGACTTTACCATGGAAAATGGAAAACTTAAAGTACCATTGATTTGATAATTTTTGGAGAAAGAACCTGTTTGCTTCTTTAGGCTTAATTCAGGGACAGGTTGCATGTGTCTTTACCAAAGAGTCTCACCTTCTTCTCAGCAAGGAATGATAAAAAAGGAAGGTTTTCATTAAATGTAAATTGCTTTGTGTTGCCCAGGTGAACATAAAATTCACTTTATTCCGGGAATGATTGGCCCCTTTCTTGGTGTCACACTGGTCCCACAGACAGAGGTCCGCAACATCATGATCCCCATCTTTCATGACATGATGGACTGGGAGCAGAGGAAAAATGGCAACTTCAAACAGGTGAAATGGTTTTCCATGCTCTTGCTATATCCTCTATGTTGTTCTTCCCTTCTGCAACACTGTACTAGAAGTACTGCTAGTTTGTTTCTGAATGTGAGGGAGCTGTTGATGTGGATAGATAGATAGATAGATAGATAGATAGATAGATAGATAGATAGATAGATAGATAGATAGATAGATAGATAGATAGATAGATAGATAGATAGATAGATAGATATTAAAAAGTAACATCCTTTACAACACTGCTACCAAAGTCCCACCATTACATGAAAATTTCTATAAGGCATTTTCCAAGTAGCCATTTCTCCTATTAATACAGAACACAGTGTTGCACTCGCTGCACAGGGAGCAAGGGAAAGTGGATTCTCCTTCCTAATGGTAAAAACACTGGAAGCTTGCTAAACCATATGTGATGAGGCAGGTATTCTAGTGCTTGCAGTGGTTTACTCCTATTCCTGGCCCTGCTGCTAACTTTCTGTATGAGCTTGAGTTAGTCACATAGCGCCAGATTTGTAAAGGTATTTAGATGCCTAAAGATGAATATGAGTTAGCTAGTGGAATTTTCAAAAGCATCTAGATGCCTAACTAAAATCCGTGGTAATCAGGCACTGTAGGATCTCCTGAAAACCCACTAGGAGCACATTTGCCTCTTTAGTTGTCTAAATACTTTTAATCTGGCCTTAAGGCTAAATTTTCAAAAGTGTCCACTAATTTTCTGTGTCTCAGTTTCTGGATACCTAGCTTGATGCCTGAGGCCTTGTTTTCAGAGTTGCTGAGCACCTGCTGCTCATTGACTTCCTTTGGAATTGTGAGCAAATCAGGCTCTAAATGTCTCAAATTGGGAACTGAAAAGTGAGGCATCTAAAGTTAGTTTCAACATGTTGGCTTTAACCTCTCTGTGCCTCAGTTTCCCCATCTGTACAATGAGTACCATGTGATTAATAAAAATGCATACAGTGCTTTGAAATCTTTGGATGAAATACCCTGTATGGCTTTATGTGCATTGAGACTTTTTAACAATTTTCCTACCATTGGCCTATCAAAAGTGCATCTCCACAGATGCTAGCTACAATGAGAGTGTAGCCTGATGTCTGGTTTTGTGTCTTTTAAAGTATAAGCCCTCTGAGGCAGGCATTGTCTTATCTGTGGGACATATCTTGCAAACACTTAAGCACATGCTAGACTTCAAGCCCATGAGTAGACCCATTGATCTCAATATTTACTAATACATGCTTACTCATGATAATAATAATGTTTTTAGGGTTTGGTTTATTGTTATGATTACTATTTACTAACAAAAATCTACATTTCGTAGTAAAAGGCATCCACTTTAAAGAAGAGGGAAAAAATCAATAAAGGCACATTGCATTGAATGTAAAGAAATACCACTTTACACTCTAAAGGGAATTACCTGCAAAAGGCTACGTTCTCCTCCTTGCTCTTCTTTATGGCAACTGACCCATGTCATATTAAAGTGTATCGTTATGGTCAGAAACTAAACTGAAAATGTGCACCTTGTTAATACACATACCTACTCTCTGTGACTCTTCTGGATCTTAGGCTAGTGGCACAAATAAACGTTTTCTGCTTTGAGTACTGCAAAGCCAATATGCTGTAATGGTGGAAGAGCAAATGTATTTTATTCTGTCTCATGATCCATCAACAAAATTGTCAAGTGAGTTATGATTCCAGAATCTTTGTTAGTGATAGCTAAAGCAAGAAAAAGCACTGCTTAGAGCTTTCCCTAACTTGGCGTATTATTATTATGCATCACAATTAGAAAGAGTGATCAGTTGGGTGAACAATAAACCATTCCCCCCCTTCCCCCTTCGAGCCTTTGGCTTCCTGCTCCCTGCTTCTACTTTCCTGGAAGGTTTCATTCCTGGTGACAATAACCTCTGCCCGCAGGTCTCTGAGATTAGGATGCTTACCTCAGAGCCTCCCTATACAGTGTTTTACAAGGACAAGGTCCAGCTGTGACCACACCCAGCTTTCCTGCCCAAGGTAGCTTCACAGTTTCATACAAGCCTGGACATATACTTACCTGTCTTCTTTCCAAAGTCTCATAAGTCAGAAGAGGAGCGCAAATTACATTCTGTGGATGTCAGGAGTGCAATAGCCTTTTACATTGAAAGGACCAAGTCATTCCGTAAGTCGACGCAGTTGTTCGTCGCGGTGGCGGACAAGATGAAAAGTCTTCCAGTGTCCGCCCCAGAGAATTTCATTATGGATCACCACCTGCATCCGTTTCTGCTATGATCTGGCGAAAGTGCTTCCACCGGCGATTGTAACCGCCCACTCGACTAGGGCACAAGTCTCGGCAGCAGCCTTCCTGGCCCAAGTGCTGATTCAAGATATCTGCAGGGCCACTGCCTGGTCATCCATCCACACATTTACATCTCATTACGCACTTACCCAGCAGGTTCATGACGATGCTGGTTTTGGTAGACCAGTGTTGCAAGCTGCACAACTGTGAACTCCAAGGATACTGCCTGTGAGTCACCTAGGCCTGGTCTACACTGGGGGTGGAGGATCGATCTAAGTTATGCAACTTCAGCTACCTGAATAACGTAGCTGAAGTCGACGTACTTAGATCTACTTACCACGGTGTCTTCACTGCAGTAGGTCGACTGCTGGCGCTCGCCCGTCGACTCTGCCTACACTTCTCGCTCCAGTGGAGTACCGGAGTCGATGGGACAGCGCTCGGCAGTTGATTTATCGCATCTTCACTAGACGCGATAAATCGACCCCCACTGAATCAATTGCTCCAGAGGTAAGTGTAGACCTGCCCCTAGAATGGAATTGACATGAGCAAGCACTTGAAGAAGAAAAACAGTTACCTACCTATTGTAACTGTTGTTCTTTGAGATGTGTTGTTCATGTCCATTCCATTATCTGCCCTCCTACTCCTCTGTCGGAGTTGCCGGCAAGAAGGAAATGAGAGGGCGTAGGGCCGGCGTACCTCGCCGGTAGATTAGCGCAGACCATCTGAGGCACGCGCCTCGCAGCAAGAACTCCGGGACCAGCCCCGATCCCTGGACCGATCAGACATGAGAGACTGCCGATCACCGGCCCGTCATGGCCCATCTCCAAAAGGAAGGTTGCCCTACTTAGGACGATCCTCCTGGCAACCCGCCTGTAGTAACTCCCGGTCCCGTTCAGGTTGTCCACCGAGGCCCAGCAGTCTATGCAGGACCTGCCCTTCGACAGCCGGGCCCTATTTGCAGAGCAAACAGACAGCAAATTGCATGGCCTCAAGGACTCCCACACCACCCTGAAAACCCTGGGTCTCTACGTCCCAGCCCCAGCGTGTAAGTGGTTCAAACCACAGCAGCCGCAGGGCCAGGGGAGCCAGCCTCAGCAGGACCAGCCCCATAAATGAGCCAAGGGCTACAAGCGCTGCCCGAGCCACCCGCCTCCACCCTCTGCCCAGTCGGGCTCGACCTATAATAAGCAGGGGGCCAAACGGTCATTTTTAGGGTGCACCCGAGGGCGACCTACCAGACTATTCCCCAGATCCATCTTTCCCAGTGTTCTCCTACCGCCTTTCCTTCTTCCTCCCTGCCTGGACGGCTATAATCTCGGATGTAAGAGTCCTCAGCACTGTGGAACAGGGTTATACCCTCCAGTTCCTTTCTCCCCCCCCTTCCTACCCGCCTTCCCCGTCCCTCTTCAGAGACCCCTCTCATGAGAGTCTCCTCGCACAGGAGGTAAAGGGGTTGCTACAGCTGGATGTGGTGGAAGAAGTTCCTCTCGAGCACAGGAACAAGGGGTTCTATTCCTGGTACTTTTTAATCCCAAAGGCCGAGGGTGGTCTATGGCCCATCTTGGGCCTGCGAGACTTCAACAGGTACTTAAAGAAGCTAAAGTTCCGCATGGTCTCTCTAGCTTCTATTATCCCCTCCCTGGATCCGGGAGACTGGTATGCCGCCCTCGACTTGAAGGACGCATACTTCCATATAGCGATCTTTCAAGGACACAGATGCTTCCTCCGGTTTATGGTGGGGCCCCACCACTAACAGTTTGTGGTCCTCCCATTCGTCCTGGCAACAGCACCGAGGGTGTTCACCAAGTGCATGTTGGTGGTAGCAGCTTACCTCAGGCGCCAATGTATCCAGATCTACCCGTACCTCGATGACTGGCTCGTCAAGGGCAGCTCCAGGTCTCAAGTCCAAAGGGATGTCTCGGTGCTTCACTATGTGCCCTCTTCTGGGTCTACTAGTAAAAGACAAAAAGTCGATGTTAGTGCCAGTGCAGAGGATAGAGTTCATCAGAGCAGTCCTCGACTCGACCTGCACCAGGGTGTTCCTGCCACTGGAAAGGTTCCACGCGTTGACGAACCTCATCGCAGAAATCTCTGCGTTCCCTCTGACTACAGCCAGGGTCTGTCTGCACCTGCTGGGCCACATGGCAGCGTGCACTTACGTGGTCCACCATGACAGGCTCTGGATGCGGCCCCTGCAACAGTGGCTGGCGATGGTCTATTCCCAGTCCTGAGACCCCCTGGGAAAGATCATTACTCTTCCCCAGATGATTCTTACCTCGCTGCGGTGGTGGACCAACCGCAGAACAATCCTGGAAGGCGTTCTGTTCGACAACCCTCCCCACTCCATCGAGTTGATGTCAGATGCCTCGGACCTTGGCAGGTGGGCACATATCGGTGTCCTCCAGACTCGGGATGTGGTCCCCGGACGAAGCACGCTTACACATAAACATCAAAGAGCTCTGAGCAGTCCAGCTGACATGCAGAGTCCTGCCCCACCTGTCGAGCAAGTTGGTACGAGTCCTGACAGACAACACAGCCTCAATGTTCTACATCAACAGGCAAGGGGGAGCGTGCTCGTTGGCTCTCTGTCAGGAGACGCTCTGTCTATGGGACTTCTGCATCAGCCATGAGATCCACCTGGAAGCTTGTCACCTTCCCAGCATCAGAATTACACCGGCGGACCAGCTCAGCAGGGCTTCTCCTCTCACCACAAGTGGTCGCTCCATCCAGAGGTAGCCTGCATGATCTTCCAAAGGGGGGGAACTCCCCAAGTGGACCTGTTCGCTACCAGACAGAACAGGAAATGCCACTGTTTTTTTTTCTTGGCAAGGTCTGAGCAATGGCTCCCTCTCTGACGCCTTCCTCCTGTCGTGGTCAGGGAGCCTGCCCCTACGCGTTCCCTCCGATTTGGCTCATCAGCAGGGCCCTGGCAAAGATCAAGAGAGACAAGGCACAGGTCGTCATGATCGCCCCGACGTGGCCTCGCCAGCACTGGTTCAGCATGCTCATGAGCCTGTCAGTGGCCCCTCCCTGGCCCCTGCCCAAACGACCGGACCTGCTGTCACAGGACTACGGTCGACTCCTGTACCCCAACCTCATGTCTCTCCACCTCTCAGCATGGATGCTGCATGGCTGAACCCAGAGGAGCAGACCTGTTCGGAAGGAGTCCAACAGGTCCTCCTGGAAAGTAGGAAGCTCTCAACTAGACTGACTTACCTGGCCAAGTGGACGAGGGGTTCCGCCGCCGCTTTTGCCTTCCTGGCGCACATCCCTATCCAGACATCTGTAGAGCCGCAACATGGTCCTCTGTTCACACATTTACCACTCATTATGCCATCACTCAGCGGGCCAGGGACGACGCTGTTTCGGCAGAGCTGTGTTGTAATCTACACGTCAGTGAACTTCCACCCACCTCCAGGGGTACTGCTTGGGAGTCACCTAATATGGAATGGACATGAACAAGCACTCAAAGAAGAAAAGACAGTTACCTTTTCCGTAACTGGTGTTCTTCGAAATGTGTTGCTTATGTCCATTCCATGACCCGCTGTTGGAGTTTCTGGCAAGAAGGAACTGAAGGTTGGGGGAGCCAGTGGCGCCCCTTATACCGCGCCATGCGGCGCCACTCCAGAGGGCGCCAGAGCCGGTCCCCTTTGGATACTATTGAGGGAAAAACTTGCGGCACCAGTGCATGTGGTGAGCACACTCACCTAATATGGAATGGACATGAGCAATACATCTCGAAGAACACCAGTTACGGAAAAGGTAACTGTCTTTTACAAAAGGTAGGTAACTGGTTTTTTTTCCTCGTACTGACAGGTAGGACAGGGTAAGATTCTACTTGATATATTCGTTTATAGAAAATCCATATCTAGGTATTGATAAAAACAAAGAAAGTGGATGACAAGGACTCCTGTAAGAAACAAAAAAGCCTATCTCCACAGGGAAGCCCATTTTACCCCTCTGCTCAGCAAGAGGATAATTGAGCTCTGTAGTCTACCTCTTCCACTGACCCATATGAGGCCAGTTGTTTCACTGAATCCACTGAGCCATTATTTTGTAGATTTGAAAGGGGTCTGTTTTATTACAGATTTTTTTTATATCAGGGCAGAAATTATCCATCCATAAAATCAGGCAACTTGCAGAGCATAAGAAATTATCTATGAAACACAATCTCAGCCTTCTTGATGTTTGAAATTTACCTTCTCTGCAAACACAGTTAATTTCTAACCCATCATTTCTCCCTGATCCAGGTGGAAGCTGAATTGATTGATAAGCTGGACAGCTTGGTATCAGAAGGAAAAGGAGATGAGAACTACAGGGAGCTCTTCAGTCTGCTGTAAGCAATGCCAGTCTCCCTTCATCTTGCATGTTACAAGGTCACCTTAGAAGGCTTGGTGAACTTTCAATGAAATGATCCATTGTAAAGTACCAGCAATGGAAGTGGCCTCCCTCAGAACACAGTAATGTACAGGGACTTTTGACAGGTTATCATGACATGGGCCACAAATCAGAGAGAGGGCTATGAAAAAGCTTGCCATCCCTTTTACACTGACAAGAATATAAAAATATATTTTTTGTATCTTTCATGCAATAAAATCTAGTATTGATGCTGCATAGGTTACAGTATCCAGTGTGCCAAGTGGTTTCCACATTCCTATCACAGACACACTAGACGAGCCAGTGCTCAGCTTTGTGACATCACTGTGTGAAATCATAGTCTTCAGACTGCTCAGAGAGCCAGCTAAACCATCAAGCAGTTCAAACCTGTTTTGGGGCATCTAGGATTTCCCTCCATTTTCTCCCTTTGCTTACCTTGCTCTTGAAGGTCATACATTAATTGAAAGTTGGAAACTGCTCCCTCCAAAGCCTGTCAGTTCACAGCATTTCCAGTCCCTTCCAACCCAAGAAACAATAATGATAGTAGGAGGCTAACCTGAAATCTCAAGATCTGGCCCTCCCACATTGTTAGTTCTAGGGTGCTGAGCTGTGTGTCCAAGTCTGATTTTCAAATGCCTCCCTTGTTGGATGCTGATCTTGGTTTGAAGGCATATATTGTGACCCACTCTGATCTCCACTGAGTTAAATCTTGACTCTTTAATTGATCCAGTGGTCCCTCTGAGATCAGTAACAGAATACAGGGCAAATTTTCAAAAGGATCTCAATCCAGTCTCCATTATTTGCATGCAGCTTGATGTATACAAACATCTACATGCATTTTTGGTGCACCAACACCTCTGGATGGAAATAATAGAATTTACTTGTGCACACCCATCATTTTGGGTATGCAGGTAAATCTATAACCTGTGCACCTTTATGTTAATACACAGAAAGATGGACTTGTATTTGAGTGCACACAAATGGAAACCACTTTTTGGAAGTTTGGCTCCATCAGTGTACATGCAAAAATGGCAAATACATTTGAAAAGAAAATAATGGAAAATGCGTTTTTCTTTTTATTTACCTGGCAAGAACAATGTTCTGTGTTTCCCTTGCTTCGGCTGATGATATCTCTGATAACAGTTGTGATGCAAGATGTTGAACTGGGATTGCTCATTAGAGACCAGAATTTAACAGTTTAACTGAGGAGATAAAATGTGTTACAGTGGGTTTAGGCTCCTTCCCAGTCATAGCTTTCCATTGCTATAAGCAGCTACCACTAGCAGCTTGGGAACCAATTTTTGTTATGTGCAGTGTTCTCTTTCCTATGTTTGAAACAGTATTGTGATGGGAAATATTACCTTTTGCTGCCAATTCCATCTTTTCTTGTCTTTGCTTCATGCTGCATGGAGTAGAACCCAGCTCTTTGGGCCCTACCCCAGGTAAGACTGTAATTCTGTCAGTCTTCTGTATGAGAGAGAAAGAAAGTTGCTCCTGGCTCCCTCCAGGATCTATACCATTTCCAGGAAAGCCTCATATGCTGCTTCTTCATTTCCAAACAGCCTGCTGGAGAAGATTGAACAAGAGACGTGGCGGGAGACTGGCGTCTCTTTTGTTACATCAGTTACTCGCCTCATGGAGCGTCTCCTTGACTACAGGTACCTGGTCACAGCAGTAAAGTGTTCTGAGTATAAGTATTCTAGCATTCTGTAAGAAGGGTGTACAGAATTAGTAATGCACCAAATTCTTTTTGTATAGAGAACTGTTTTGTATTGGTTTTAAAGCAGTCAGTTAATTCGGTGCTGTGGAGTAATGTGAGTGCAACCATTACACAGAACTGTTGGTTTCTGAATTAAGACAGTGGATGCACACATTCTCACTTACTTCTTGTTCATTCTTGATAAATTGTCAGAATGAAGAAACTGGTGTTTAGTTTACTTGATGATGAGGCTAAAGGACTATAGAACTGTTAGAAGTTATTAATTTGACTCTCTTCTTAGAATATTTTGCCCTGATTCATCAAAGTCTAACACAATACCTTCTAACTCAGCTAAGGGAGACTTTTTTAAAAGCAGGGCCCCATGTATTCCATGTCTCAGTGACCATGGAAGCAGATAGTGTTCATTAATCTCAACTTTCATTTATTTAAAAAAAAAGTTTCTAACCTTAATGGTTGTAAAGAAAATCTTGAAAGTGTGAACAGAACGTAAACAGATGTAATGAAACAGTAGTGAACTGTCCCATTCATCTCAGTGGACTGTTAATCTCTGGAACTTAAAGACGACAGTTTAACTAATAATTGGCTGTTTTGCTGTTGATCATTGTAACAGAAATATTTGGCTAATGTGCTTTATTCAACAATCTCAAATAATTTCCCATGCTCATGTGCCAGAAGCCCCAGTTGTCCCCACCCACATGACAAAACCTCCAGTTCTTCAAGTGATTGCTCATATCGATTCCAATTAGGTGTGCGCGCGCCGCATGCACAGTTGTTGGAAAGTTTTTCCCCTAGCAGCACCCGTTGGGTCGACTGTGGAGCCCCCTGGAGTGGCGCCTTCATGGCGCTCAATATATGACCCTGCAAACCTGGCGCCTCCTCAGTTCCTTCTTACCGCCAGTGATGGTTGTTGGAACTGTGGCATCTTGCTCAGGAAGTTCTACCACATTTCCCTATCTTTGTTTGTGTTCTCTGTACTTATTAGTTAGTTCTTAGGTGGTAGTTAGTAGTTAGCAGTTGGGCTGGAGGGGGTTACCTTCTATCCTGATCGCTTTTCCTTGGGAGGGCTTACATGCCCAAGTCCCAGGGGTTCAAGCCCTGCAGCAAGCCTATGCCAACGGGCGACCCCCCACAACGCTTGTCTAAAGTGTCTGGGGGAGGCTCACCAAGCCGACAGGTGCAGGATTTGTAAGGGTTTTGCCCCAGAACCAAAAAGGAGCGAGACTTTCGCCTCAAACAGCTCCTTATGGAGGAGGCACTTAGACCAGAGCCTCCACTGGCGCGGCTAGACCCGGCGCCAAGTTCATCGGTGCGTAGCGCCCCGGTGACAGTGGTGGAAGCGGCACTGTGGAAGGACACTGGCACCGGTGCACATGGTGAGCATGCACACCTATTGTGGAATAGACATGAGCAACACATCTCGAAGAACACCAGTTATGGAAAAGGTAACTGTCTTGTCTCTAAGGCACTCAATCCAGAACCTTTTAGTAGCACTAAATTAACTTTAAAATTTTGCTCATTTGAAATAAAATAACTTAAATAACTTCTTTAGATCTGCACTGTATGGAGTCTCTTTTGAGGGGTGCTTTAAGAATAAACTTTAGCCTTAACTATTGTTTTTGCATCTGAGAGAATTCTGGTTCTAGAACAGCTTCATCTTTAGTTAAGAAACATGCTCTTGCTGTCTAAATGTCTCAACAGTGTTTCTCTTTTCAGGGACTGCATGAAAGGAGATGAAACAGAAAACAAGAAGATTGGCTGCACTGTTAACCTGATGGTAAGAACACTTTCTTTTTGTATTTATTGACCTGTACATCATGATCCTATACACAGTATTTTAATCTGGAATGGTAAGGTTTAGGTATGATGATCTGCAGAGAGGGTTAATAGCCTCAGCATCCTGCAGCTGAAAATTTAGGGTTTTTTCCATTTTGAATTTACAGCAGTGTGTAGTAAAATGGTTCCATTGAGACAGGAGGCAAGAGAGCACAGCAGATGAGCAAGTGTGACTCTTAGCAAAGAATATTTCTACAGGCATTTTATCCTTTTGCCTTCCTCCTCTTTAATCTCCTCCTGTACAAACACTCCCCCACTCACATCTCCTTTTCTGTAGATTCTCGAGATGGCAGTAGTATTTTTAGAGTGCAGAGGGAATGAATCACCAGTACATATTTGTGGGCATTCACTCTCTTGTACCTTGCTCTCTCACACTCATATTTATATGGATACAATGGGCCTGATTCTTTTCTCCTTTGCACTCATGTTAAGTCCAGCATAACTTCATTGAAGTTAGTGGAGTTACTCCTCATTTACACCAGTTTAAATTAATGCAGTATTGGGCCCAATCTTTCATATTATTAATGCACTTTCTTCGTATTATATGCAGTTTCTATTAGCTGCCTGGAAGTAGGGGGTTATTTTACACTGACAAAGTATCTCAAGATTGTTTCTGAATATTAATTTTCAACTCTTTTTCAGAACTTTTATAAATCTGAAATTAACAAGGAAGAGATGTATATCCGCTACATCCACAAGCTGTGTGACATGCACTTACAGGCTGAGAACTACACTGGTTAGTAATGAATGAGGAGGCTTTCTTCAGGGTCTGTTGTTAGAAAGCAGGCCAGAAGTGTTGAGTCTCCCAGCATTCTCTTTGAATATTCATCAAATACTTTTCTAGGAATTTTTGTGAAGATCAGCTACTGCAGTTAGAAGAGTTAGAAGCCCTGTTGTTTCATATTGCCAGGGCCGGTGCAACCCATTAGGCGACCTAGGCGGTCGCCTAGGGCACTATCATTTGGGGGGCGGCATTTTGGGTCCTTTGGCGGCAACCACGGCGGCCGGATCTTCGGCCACCATCGGCATTTAGGTGAGGGAGCTGGGGCAGGGGGGCGTGGGGAGGGCCGCCTGCAGCAAGTGGGGGGGGGGGAGGCAGCACGCAGGGGAACCGCTCCCTGCCCCAGCTCACCTCTGCTCCGCCCCCTCCCCGAGCACGCTGTCACCGCTCCACCTCTCCCGCCTCCCAGGCTTGCAGCGCCAATCAGCTGTTTGGCGCCGCAAGCCCGGGAGGGAGAGAAGCAGAGCGGGGCGGCATGCTCGGGGAGGAGGCGGAGCAGAGGTGAGCTGGGGCGGGGAGCTGCTGCACGGCTCCCTGGGCCAGGGGGAGCTGCCGCGGGGGGGGGAGGGGTCCTCAGGGCAGAGGGGGGGCGGAGAGCTGCCACAGGGCTCGGGGGGGGGGGAAGGGCGCAAGGTGGAAGTTTCGCCTAGGGCACGAAACATCCTTGCACCCNGTGGGGGGGGGGGAGGCAGCACGCAGGGGAACCGCTCCCTGCCCCAGCTCACCTCTGCTCCGCCTCCTCCCCGAGCATGCCGCCCCGCTCTGCTTCTCTCCCTCCCGGGCTTGCGGCGCCAAACAGCTGATTGGCGCCGCAAGCCTGGGAGGCGGGAGAAGTGGAGCGGTGACAGCGTGCTCGGGGAGGAGGCGGAGCAGAGGTGAGCTGGGGCGGGGAGCTGCTGCACGGCTCCCTGGGCCAGGGGGAGCTGCCGCGGGGGGGGGGGGGGTCCTCAGGGCAGAGGGGGGGCGGAGAGCTGCCACAGGGCTCGGGGGGGGGGGAAGGGCGCAAGGTGGAAGTTTCGCCTAGGGCACGAAACATCCTTGCACCCACCCTGCATATTGCTAATCAACTTGCTTTGATGCCATTTAAGAAACAGACCAGTTTGTAAATTTAGAAACCTAGTGAAGAGGTTGATTTTGAAAGAGTACATCAAGGAAGAAGGGTGTTGAAGGGACCTTGTGGATGGTAGCCCTTTTCTAATATTCGGTATTGGCAGAATCCACACGTTAGTCATGTATCCTATTCAGGAGGTGTTTATAAGAGAGGGAGAAAACCTAAGGAGAAATGAATCATAAAAGCATTAGCAGTCTGATATGTTGCTATGTTTATATCTCAGTTGAAAGATGAGAATCTATTTTTAAATTATATACATCTGCACAACTTTGGGGAATTTGGAGGAAGTTAGAAAGATGACTTTGAAGGGGAAAGTACAAACATTAGTAAGGTGCTTTTTCCACTTCAGAGAACATTCATCAAGAAAGTGTAATTGGCGCTACAGTTAGACAGCAGTTGCGAAAACCCATCATGTTAGCTCCCTATTCCCTGGCCAGATACCAGGAATGGAGTCCAACACATTTTCCACTGAATGACCAGGACATGACATCTTTGTAATGCTGCAGCATGAAGTTGTTGATCCACTGACCAAGTAGCTTCCATCTCTCAGATGTTTCAGAAAGGGGATCTTGGTTTTCAAGCACTTTGTTCCCCACTGGTTATTCTGTAGGTAAATTTCGGATCATGATTTGCTTGACAAATCCAAGTGCAAATCAAACCCATTAATTGTATTTATTTGTCGTAATTTACTCAGTCTTCATTGATTGCTGTTCTAACAGAGGCTGCATTTACATTGCTTCTGTACTGTGAGCTACTTCAGTGGGAGGACAGACCTCTGCGAGAGTTCCTGCACTACCCATCACAGACAGAGTGGCAACGTAAGGAGGGGCTATGCCGGAAGATTATCCACTACTTCAACAAAGGGAAGGTATGCCAACTACTGCTCTCCTCCAACATCTTCCCTCCGTTTCCCTGACTTGCTTTTTTCCCTCCCAACCCAACTTTTCAATTAAGTAATATATTAAAAAATCTTATGCTGTGATAAGTGGACCTTCAGCATTGTAGACTAAACAGCAGATAGCTAGAAAGTAGCTGAGAAAATGAGTGGGGATAAACATAAAACTCAAAACTAGATGAGTTAGATCCAGAAAAAAGAATCCAGCAAATTCCTGCACCTTCTGTCCAAATTCTGAATCAGCTGGACTGATAAAGAACTCTGTGAATTTCAGTTGCTTCGTTTCCAAAAAGTCTCTCTCTGTAGAAAGCTCTGAAAATTTCCACTTATATGTATTGTGATTCATGTTAAGATTTGGTTGTTTTCTGACCTGCAGGGTTAAATACGAATGGTCAGTGGAATTTAAGTGGCACTGAAAAATAAAGACTAATCCTCCTCACCTCAGCTGTTGTTTTACTCACAGGTTTGGGGTTCCAGTTGGACTCCATTATCCATTCACTGCCTCAGAACAAAATGCAACAACTTGCAAATGTCACTTATTTGACTTATCTTTTCCACAGTAAATAAACAAATTTTAAAACTACTGTAGTGATATATAAGCTATGATCCCTTATGTTATGATACTTCGGGATGGTTTCATTAGGTGAGTTTTAGAAGGTATTTATACAATTTTGTAAAAATTAAAGACCAGATTATCCCCGTCTACATTATCTCCATTCTCTAAAAACTCCTGAGTCTTAGCTCCAAAGGACAAGACTAGCAGAATTCCCTGAGTTTTAATGATTTTTTGTTGCTGGTGGGGGGGGTTTCACCCAGGAGGGCAGTGGCTGCAGCATAAAGCATAAACACCTCTGCACCATACAGAGAATGGGATTAATATTTCATTTAGTTCCTCGTTGGCCGCAGTCAGTAAAGGAGCTGTACTTTGGCAAAGACACATACTGCATGTAGCTATAATGGGAAAAGTCTATCCTCAATTTACTGGGGGAAGGGAGTGGCGTATTTACAAGGAATTTGTTACATTAACAAAGAAATACTTTGTTCTCAGGGTAGTGTTCTTGTATAGTAAAACTGACTGTCACCCCCTCTATAAAGCTTCAGATATTCTCAGTATTTAGCCAACTACATTCCACAGATTTATCAACTTCAGCTAGTATCTCAGGACTACCAGGCAAAGAGTACAGAGAGCATATATATAAAATAGTGTATTCTGTAACTATTAAAGGTTAGTAAGGTCTTGTTTGACACGTTATCAATTGTATGAGACAATATAACAAAAATACTACTGGTTCTTGCACTATTATGCTTCTAGTGTTCTTCCAGATGGACATTTATGGGGTTGTCTGCTCTATGTTTGCTTCCTTTTACCTTAGACAGTAGCTGAATCACTGAATTAGCCTCCCAAAACAAGTATTTTTTCCTGAGTATGTAGCTCAGTTTTGCTAGAAACAGGAGTAAAACTGAAATGCCTTGAGCAGCAAAATCCTTTTGGCACTATTCAGCACATTTTTCTATTGCTGTGTAGCAGGGCTCAGGTCAGGGAATAGCAGAATTTTGCAGCTATCAATTTCTGTTAGCTCTTTTTTTCTGGGCAGCCAGAAGAAGCCTTTCTCTGTCTCTACAACCAGTGTCTGCTATTGTGCTGCTTGCTGTAATTTGTTCTGTCTGTCCTTTATAAGGGTTTCCTTAGCAGCATTCTAGGGGTGAGATTCTTACCCCGTTCTAGCCTCTTAACACTGTGTAAAAGGTCTGCAGTAGCATAAAGGGGATCTAAAACCCCTGAATACAGTCGGAGGAGAATTCCTCCAGCACAGAAATTGAGGAAGACAACAGCTATGGGTTGTTTTCTGAGGACCCCCTCGCAACCATTGACAAGAAGGGCATGCCAGGGCTGGGCTGAGGACAGGAGGGGTGTTTCAGGGCAGCGCCACAGCACATAGCACTAAGTGATTGTGGGTGGTGCTGCTGCCCATAAGCAGCCAAGGGCAGGCTGCCATAACTTAGACAGCCCCTAAGTTGTCTGTCTAAGTTGTGTCAGGAGTCACTTCAGCCCATGGAGCAGCCCAGAATTGGAAAGGCATGAAGGTGGCTTAAAGCCACATTAACACCCACCCAGGCTGCAGAAAAGATGTTTTTTGTTCCATCACTTCCACTCTGTCCTTAATGGGTTTGTATCTCAAGAAGCCAGTAGTGCTAAGATTTTAAGCACTGGCTTGATTTTCTCTGTCTAATCTGCAATTTGTGCAAAAACCTTGTTTTAAGAGATTTTTTTAAATCTCAAGGATCTCAGTCAACATTTTGTCTTATAAAACTCCTTGTGTATCATTTTCACATATGAAGATTTCAACTTGCTCTCAGTAAATGTGAATTCTAGTGATTCTGCCTTATTTCTCAGTATTGAAATACTTCATCTCAGCTTGACTGCATCTTATCTGCATTCTTTAACAATGATTCTAGCAGCTTCCAGGTTGTAACCTCTCCAGTTGCAGCAGAGCTTGAGGAAGAAGAAGGGAATTCAGTAAAGTCGCCAGCTTGTTGCTGGCAGACATTTTTTGTCCTTTTCTCTGTCTTTTTTGTTCTTCTCTGAGGTACAGTTAATTGGTATGTTATTAGCCAGGGTCAGAAATGTAACCTTTATGCTGGAAATCAAGATTTAAGAGATTTTATTTGCTGTTCTCAAACCCAAATATTCATTGACAGCACCTTAAAAGCTACTGAGACTTTCTTAGTTTAAAGACAGTGAATGGAACAGACTAAATTTGATTCATTCTCTTGGTGGATAGAGATTTAGAATTAAGCAGCATTTTGCATCAAGTCCACTGCTACCCCACATCATTAGCGATATTTAGCAGCCTAATGAAGCCCATCCTGTTTGTGACATCTCAGTGTACATTCTTCTCCCTTACTGTTTTGAGCAGGGGTGCACAAAGCCAGATTTTCAAAAGAGCGCATGTTCAAATGCCCAGAACCCACAACTGGAGCTCAGCTGACATTTGTGCTCCAAAATAAGTAGCCAAGTTTCCAAAAGAGTTCAGCATATTGAGTTCTGAGGTCTTCTGAAAATCTGCCCCCAATTGTGCATGCTGAGCACTTTTGAAAACATAAATCCACTGCAGCTCATGTAAATAAATGTTGCAATTTGTGAATTTTGAGATTTGCTTTATCAGTGCCTCCTGAGTGTGTTTGGTGTTAATCAGTGTAGAACTGCTGGCACCATAGAGCAAGGTTGTAATAACAGGGTAGATGAGAGATGCTCAGCAAGTGAAGGAGGCTGTAAAAGGTGAAAACAGATCAGGCAGAAGGTGAGTGGAGAATCAGGGTCAGATGAAGAAGTCATGGTGAGAAGGGGGAAAGAGGAATGACATCACAGAGAGGACAGGAACTTGCACAGGGACTACAGCTAGAACTCAGATCTTTGATTATATAAAATTACAGATGGGTCTCATTCAAGTCATAGATTTTAATCAAGGGGATCTAATGTTTCAAGGGTCACTTCCATGTGTGATATTGCCAGAATCCTTGAGTGGAATTACAGCACCACACTTCAGTTGTCTGTTTATTCTCTCTATATCCTTTTCAGATCTACACTCTCCCTCTTCCTTTCTCTCTTCTGTAAAAGATGGAGACAGTAGTCATATCCTGGAGTTTTCCTCCCTGGTATCTCAATTTGTAGCTACAAAATGTTCACCCGGTGTAATAGAATATCTCCGTGTTGAAATCTAACCAAAAGAGAGAGCTTGATTTAGGATGACAGGTGTAATATCAAAGTATATTTGACAGAGCTGGTAGAAATAATGAAAACTGAGATACAATTATAATAGCATTCAGATCACAGGAAAAAAGGGAACATGCAAGCAGGAGGGGAAGACATCTATAGGGTCAAGTCAGAGGAATAGCTTCCATTTTTTCACTGTCCTCTGTCTAAAAGTAGACATTAGACATTCGTATAAGCTTCAGTTGTAACATCCCAGTTGGATCTCTGAATCTCTAGATTCAGAAAACGACTCTTACTCCTTTCAAACTGCTTTAGAATTCATTTTTCTGTTCTGTTCTTTTAGATAAATCCAGAATATCTGAGGAGGCAAAGGGTCCATACATTGAAGTTAAAAATGTTTGTGTGATAAATAAAAAATAAATGCCATTTGGATTGCAAATATAAACCCTTAACCATGTAATGTTTGAAAAGGAAATGTTTGGCCTATAAGAATGTATCAGTTCATTTGAATTGGAAACCCACAGCAAAGATGCTATTGTTATGAGATCATAAAGCCTGAGTGATATTCTGAGCACCCAAGCAACTGGTCTTCCAGCTGGTTTCCTGTTGTGTTATTGACTATCTAAATATAACTCATGTCCTCAGTGCAAAAGATTTTCATCATTTAAAGCTATATATATTATCACAGCAACCAAAAAAGACCCTGAAAAAGCTGATGCAAAGAATCTTATATTAGTTTTTGCCATTCACAAAAGCTGGAGAAATTTAGGATGGTTATTTTTTTTTTTTTTAATTCTTGGATTTATGCTTTCTTTTCTAAATGTTCCCGAGATCTCATTTACCATGTTTTGAGCTTCTTCAAATAAAAGATACAGCATCTCTCAGTTCTTCTTCGAGTGCTGTCCCTGTGGGTGCTCCACTCCAGGTGACGGTGCGTCCCGGTGCCGTTGATCAGAGATCTTCGGTAGCAGTGCCTGGCCAGGACGCACACGCTCAGCTGCTGTCTCGAGGTCTCATTCGAGTCTGCCTGAGCCCCTCTCTCGTTAGAGTCCCGCGCCCCCCTCAGTTCCTTCTCAACTTTCCTCGGCTGAAGACGGGACTTGGGGCAGTGCTGATCCTCTTCCCTGGTCTCTGAAGGAAACAATTACAAAGAATATAGATATAGTTAGTTAGTAACACCCCAGTTGTTTCCCCTACCTTAGAATAGTTAATTAGTTTAAAAAAAACCAAAAAAACCTTTTTTCCTCAAGCTTGTCTCACGTGGAGACACTCTTCCCCGGCATTCCTAGTTCAATAATGCCACGGGCTTCAGGATTCAAGAAATGTGCTTCCTGTCAGGACTCTATGCCAAAGTCCGATGGACACTCACGTTGTGTGAAGTGCCTCGGCGAGACACACGTCCCTGCCAAGTGTGTCCATTGCACGAGCCTCAAAACCAGGGCTCGTCGTGACAGGGACCTGCAGCTGAAAATGCTTCTCATGCAGAAATCCCTGCAGCCACCTCTGGAGACAGGCAATGTCAAACCCTCAATCTCACGCTCCCCGGCCAGGTCCGAACCAATTGGGAGCATGGCTTCACCCTCTCAGGTGAAGAGGCAAGAAGCCCAACTGTCTCCAAGCAGAGACTCACAAGGGTAAAGGGTCTCCTGCGAGATCCTTACCCTCAGTACTGACAGCGCCAAAGGCAGGCACCTCCGACCATCCCAGCACCTCAGCCATGGCTCCCACAGAGGCAGGGACCCGACTTCCTGTGCCGGGAAGGTCTCCTCGGCACCGGTCCCTTCGGCACTGAAAATAGACCCGGTGCCGACAGCACGCTCTGCCCCAGTGCCGAAAAGAATGTCGGCACCGAGCCTGCCTGCCACTCAGATAGCAGCAGCAGACCTCCTGCAGGGCGCCTACAAGAGACCGGGAAAAGCCAAACAAAAGTCTGTGCATGCCTCTGAGCACAGATTGCGCATAGCGGAGTCAGACGAAACAGCCGCACAACCAGCCCACCCCGCAAGACAAAGACCTCAAACGCCTTGACATCTTAGGCCGCAAGGTTTATACCTCCTCCACTCTGCAATTCAGAATTGCAAACTATTCTGCCCTACTTGCAAGCTATGACTTTGATAACTTCAATAAACTCTTTGATTTTACCTCCCACATTCCAGAGGACAGGAGAGCAGACTTTAAGTCAGTCCTTGTCGAGGGCCAATTGGTCTCCAGAACGGCCCTACAAGCATCTCTGGACATGGCAGATACAGCTGCCCACACTACTGCAACTGTAGTGGTTATGCGCAGATCTTCCTGACTCTCTACATCCGGTATCCCCAAAGACCTGCAGATCAAAGTGGAGGACCTCCCCTTTGATAAAGACAAACTCTTTTCCAAGAAAACCGACAAAGTCCTTCACACCATGAAAGATTCTAGAGCGACTCTGCGCACCCTGGGCATCTACCCATCCCTTCCCAGGAGACAACGGTATCAACCTTACCAGAGGCCACGCACACAACAGTATCACCAGCCTCAGAACAGACCATACGATATACCTAGGAATCGCCCTAGACCTCCTAGGCGCAGACAAAACCAAGCACAAACAGCTACCTCCCACTCATCGGGAAATAAACAACAATTTTGAAGCGTTGGTCGAGGGTCTGCATGACCACCCCTTGACTCCACTGCTTACTTGCCCATTTGGCCACCGCCTCCAGGTTTTCCACCATGCCTTGCAGCAGATTACACAGGACCGTTGGGTCCTGGAAATAGTTCAGTCCGGTTACTCTATCCCTTTTATATCCTACCCTCCTACGCTTCCCCCTTCCCCGTCCCTCTTCAGGGACCCCTTTCACAAGCACCTGCTTCGCGTAGAAGTGGCTCATCTGCTACATATAGGAACAGTGGAACCTGTGCCAACACAACATCGAGGAAAAGGGTTCTACTCTCACTACTTTCTGACCCAGAAAAAGACCGGGGGATGGAGGCCTATACTAGACCTACGCCGATTGAACAAATTCGTAAGGGTACAGAAATTCAAGATGGTCACACTGGACACAATAATACCTACGCTGGAACAAGGGGACTGGTTCACAGCCCTCGACCTACAGGACGCCTATTTTCATATATCCATTCATCCAGCCCACAGACACTTCCTATGGTTCACAATTGGTCACGACCATTTCCAATACAGGGTACTCCCTTTCAGACTCTCCACAGCACCGAGAGTATTCTCCAAGATCCTAGCCGTAGTTGTGGCCCACCTCCACAGACATGGGATCATACTTTTTCCCTACCTAGACGATTGCCTCATCAAGAGCAACTCATACGACGAGACGCTACAAGCTACCCATTTCGCCATTTCCATCTTCCACAGCTTGGGCCTGCAAATAAACGTCCCAAAATCCACCCTGACACCTACAGAGCAGATCAAATTCATTGGAGCTCACCTGGACTCAATTCGAACCAGAGCCTCACTCCCAGACAACAGATTCCTTGCTATCATACACCTCATACTTACGCTCTCTGTTCATCCCAGGATACAGGCAAGAATTTGCCTACAGCTCCTTGGCCACATGGCAGCCACCGCCTTCGTGGTCAAGTACGCCAGGCTGCACATGAGATGTCTTCAGGGCTGGCTCAACTCAAACTACAAATGCAGCTGGCACGGCCTCTGCATGCTGCTAACTCCTCCAGCAAACATACTAGCTTCCCTGCAATGGTGGACAAGACCAGAGAACCTTTGCATGGGCGTTCCCTTCCAACAACAATCCCCCATGCTCATGCTCACCACGGACGCTTTCCTGATCGGTTGGGGAGCACATCTGGGGGGACACACGGCACAAGGCCGCTGGTCTGCGCCAGAGACATGTCTACACATAAACCTCCTAGAGCTCAAAGCAGTGAGACAAGCCTGCCTTCACTTTCTTCCCCTCATAAAGAACAAATCTATCTGGGTCCTAACGAACAATATAGCATGTATGTTTTACATCAACAGACAGGGGGGAGCACGATCGCACTCCCTGTGCATGGAGGCCATCCGATTGTAGAATTGGTGCATACAACACCACATACAAATTATTGCATCGTACCTACCCAGCTGTCACAACACTACCGCCGACACACTCAGCAGACACTTCTCCAAAGAACACGAATGGGAATTGCACCCCGCGATACTACAACAGCTCTTCTCCCAATGGGGCACCCCCATCAATAGACCTCTTTGCCACAACTCAGAATCGCAAATGTCACCTATTTTGCTCCAGAGCAGGATTCGGGACTCATCTTGTGGAACAACTCTCTCATGTACGCCTTTCCACCGATCCCTCTGATACACAGGGTCCTGCGCAAGATCAGAGACGACAAGTCCCGGGTCATACTCATTGCCCCGGCTTGGCCGAGACAGACATGGTATCCTTACCTGCTCCACATGTCCGCTCGTCCTCCACGGAGTCTCCCCAACAGACCAGATCTGCTTTCTCAGGACAACGGATGAATTCTTCATCCTCAGCTCCAGAAACTCCACCTGACAGCGTGGTTCCTTCATGGTTCCAGACCCACAAATTTAGCCTGTTCTGAGCAAGTCCGATATGTCCTCCTGCATAGTAGAAAAGACTCTGTGACGGGTTAGATCACAGAAACCCCCTTGGGAGCTGCCAACTGATGTGCAAAGGCTACCTCTGTTCCTGTTCTCCCTGCCAGCTCAGTGGCTTCAGCTCCCTGTCTTGGTGAAGCCAGACACACCCGTCTGCTCCAGCACAGACTCAGGGTCTGAATCACCTGTCCCAAAGCTGCAGGTTTACCTGAGAACAGCTCACAGAAGTGTGCTTGCCCTTAGCACTCAGATGCCCAATTCCCAATGGGGTCTAAACCCAAATAAATCCGTTTTACCCTGTATAAAGCTTATACAGGGTAAACTCATAAATTGTTCGCCCTCTATAACACTGATAGAGAGATATGCACAGCTGTTTGCTCCCCCAGGTATTAATACATACTCTGAGTTAATTAATAAGTAGAAAGTGATTTTATTAAATACAGAAAGTAGGATTTAAGTGATTCCAAGTAGTAACAGACAGAACAAAGTAAGTTACCCAGCAAAATAAAATAAAATGCGCAAATCTATGTCTAATTGCACTAAATATAGATAAGATCCTCACCAGTTCCAAAATGTTCCCTTTTACAGGCTAATCTTCTTTTAGCCTGGGTCCAGCAATCACTCACACCCCCTGTAGTTACTGTCCTTTGTTTCAGTTTCCTTCAAGTATCCTGGGGGGGTGGAGAGGCTTCTTCTTTAGCCAGCTGAAGACAAAATGGAGGGGTCTCCCACGGGTTTAAATAGACTGTCTCTTGTGGGTGGAGACCCCCTCCTCACCCTCTGTAGAATCCAGTCACAAAATGGAGATTCGGAATCACATGGGCAGGTCACCTGCCCATGCATGACTCAGGACTTGCAGGTAGCAGCCATTACCCACATGCTGCCTTGAACGTCCTCAGGTAGACTTCTAATGTGGATTGGAGTCTTCCAAGCTCTTTTGTCTGTTAAGTGCTCCTTGATTGAACATTTAATTTGCACATTCCTTCCCCAAGAAGTGATCAAATGTTCTAACTAAGGCCACTTAGAAATCAAGCAATTATATAGCCAATGTTCATAACTTTGAACACACAAATGGTGCCTGCATACAACTAGGGTGAACATAACCAGTAGATCATAACCTTTACATAAATATGTTACATGGCTTATGTAGCAAAACCCTATTCCAGTTATATCATACATACATTTATGAGCATACCCCCCCCCATAAAGCTTTATGGGGTATGGTGTCACAGACTCCACCCGTAAAACTTACCTGCAGAAGTGGAAGCGCTTCTCCCTGTGGTGCTCAAATAAACACTTATATTGTGACCCATCCTAGACTACCTCCTGAAACTAAAACAGGACGGACTCTCACTCAGCTCCATCAGAGTACACCTCGCAGCCCTTACCACCTTCCATGATTCGTTAGACGGCTATTCACTCTTTGCCCACCCCACCATAAAATGCTTTCTCACGGGCCTACAAAATCTCTACCCCAAGATTTATCCATCGGCAGCTGCATGGAATCTCAATCTCGTTCTTCGCGGTCTTATGAAACCTCCATTCGAGCCCTTAGCTATCTCATCTCTTCTTCATATGTCCATATGGAAGGTAGCTTTCTTGGTTGCTGTAACATCAGCAAGGAGGGTAGGGGAAATAAGCGCCCTGATGGCCTACCCTCCCTACACAACCTTCTCTAAAGACAAAGTTACCCTGCAACCACACCCAAAATTTCTCCCTAAGGTGGTGTCCACCTTCCACCTTAACCAACCAATATACTTACCTACATTCTATCCCAAACTTCATGAGACTCCGCACGAGGCGACTCTGCATACCCTCGACGTCAGACGAGCAATTGCCTTCTATTTAGACAGGACTAAACCATTTCATAAGTCCTTGCGACTATTTGTCTCCACTACCGAGAGATTAAAGGGTGCAGCCATTTCTAAACAACGCCTTTCCAAGTGGATCTCTGACTGCATCAGATCCTGTTACCGCATTCAGAATGCTCAACCGCCCGAGGGCATCAGAACTCATTCTACTCGAGCCATGTCAACATCCGTTGCCTTCCTTCATAATGTACCCATTCCTGATATCTGTAAGGCGGCCATGTGGTCATCCGAACACACATTTACCAAACACTAGGCTATCACGCAGGATACCACGGCAGACACCACAGTAGGCCATACAGTACTGTCTACAGTACTCACTGCCGCAACTCCAGAGTCCCACCAGCCATAGTGGGTACTGCTCCACATTCACCTGGAGTGGAGCACCCACAGGGACAGCACTCGAAGAAGAAGAAAAAGTTACTCACCTTGCAGTAACTGAGGTTTTTCGAGATGTGTGTCCCTGTGGGTGCTCCACTCCCCGCCCTCCTCCCCTCCACTTTGGAGTACTATTCTGACCTCTCCACGGTAGAGAAGGAACTGAGGGGGGCACGGGACGCGCACGCTCAGGCAGACTCTAACAAGACCGCAAGACAGCAGCTGAGCGTGTGCGTCCCGGCCAGGCATTGCTACCAAAGATCTCCGATCAATGGCACCGGGACGCACAGTCACCTGGAGTGGAGCACCCAAAGGGACACACATCTCGAAGAACCTCGGTTACTGCAAGGTGAGTAACTTTCTCTATTGTGACAACTAACGTTTTATTTCTGTTGTTTACATGACAGTGATTTGTAAACCAGTTAAAACTTCCTAAATAAATAGATATAATGTAAAGAAAAGAAACTGAATGTAAGTGCCTACAGTGCTCCCTTGCTATAGACCTGTTTGGAGAATCAGTCATGTTGTATTATAAAGAGGTCTTCCATGGTATTGAGGGTGAGAGAGCAGAAATGGTAGAGGAGACATTTAGGAGAGCCTTATAAAAAGAGGTATGATATACTGTATCAAGTGGTGTGGGGGTTCATTTTTTAAATAAAGGTGCATATAACAAGAAAAACGTTATCCACATTCATTACTACTTGTCTTTTAGGGTATGTCTACTCTGCAATAAAACATCTGTGGCTCACCCATGTCAGCACACTTGGGCCCAAGGGGCTCAGGCTGCAGGGCTATAAAACTGCAGTGTACACATCTGGGCTTGGGCTGGAGCCCAGGCTCTAGGACCCTTCCCCTTGCAGGGTCGCAGAGCCTGGGCTCCAACTCAAACCCGAACATTAATACTGCAATTTTATATCCCCGCACCACAAGCCCAAGTCACCTGACAGTGGCCAGCTGCAGGTGTTTTATTGCAGTTTAGACATATCCTTAGTTACTATTAAAAAAAATGGTAGGGTCAGATTCTGACTGCCATATTTACATTAATGTTGCTCTCAATGTAGTATTCTCCTATTTGCAACAATTGAAGTATCTAACTATCTATAGTTGTTAGTCCAATAGTGAGAAGCAATCCCTGCCCAAAGAGCTTATAATCTAAATAGGCAAGATAGACAAGGATTGAGAGACATCAATTTATGAAGCCCTCATCATCATAGTATCTGAGCATCTCCCAAAGTTTAAAAGAAGTAACAAAAAATCTTTCTCTCTCTTTTCTTCCCTGCCTGTTGGAGTAAAAATTTGAATAGTCACCAGAATTTCATTGCGAGACAGTGGATAAACTGTATGGAAGAACTCGATTAGGGAAGGCTAAGATGAAGTAATGAGTTTTGCATTTAGTTCTGAACATACTGAGGTTAGCGGTCATAGTTATGTCCCTTGGCAATGAGTTCAATAGTATAGGCCCAATTCCTATGCAAGTTCTGGTTTTCAAGTTATTGTCCCTAGGGGTGCTCCACCATAGGATGTGTATGCACCTGTGCACTCTTGACCGGATGCTTTAATTAGCAGAGTCCTGCATTATACACCTTGTGCTCCGGTGCGAGGGCATCTAGGGAGGGGCAGACCCATTGCCATTCCAGTTCCTTCTCAACTGCCATTGGCTCAAGATGGATCACTGGGGTGTCTGCTGCTGCTCTAAGAGTATTTGTTCTTGTTTCTTGTTTTGTTTAGTTTTTTATTTTAGTTTTAGTTTTGAAGTACAAGTTTGTGCTTTCAGGCCGGTTCCCCCACCTCAAGCTTTCTTTGTTGGTTGTGGCACTCTCTACCCGGGTTATGCCAAGGACTGTAGGTTTCAATCCCTGCCAGACCTGCCACAGATCTTTCCTCCTCAGTGACGGGCACTCCAGCTGTGTCCGGTGCCTTGGAGGGTCACATAACCCATCAAATTGCAAGGTCTGTACAGGGTTCAAAAGCAGATCTTGCAAACTGAGGTAGGATAGATTGATTCTCCTCCTAATGGAGCACTCCCTGAGGCCTGGGGGGATCCAAATCCTCTTCCATTCATCAGCTTAGCCTCTCCGGCGTCATCGGTGGTACTTCCTGAACTCTAGAGGCAGTTTCAGAAAAGAAGCATTCAAAGAAGAGAAAATCCCATTCCCCTAAGAAAGACTTCAGAAGGGGTAAGGTCACCTCTTAAAGCTGGACTCAAGGAGACCGCGCATCCTATTATAGCAGGGGTGGGCAAACCTTTTGGCCCAAGGGCCACATCTGGGTATGGAAATTGTATGGCAGGCCATGAATGCTCACGAAATTGGGGTTGGGGTCAGGAGGGGGTGAGGGCTCCGGTTGAGAGTGTGGGCTCTGGGGTGGGACCAGAAATGAGTTCAGGGTGCGGGAGGGGCTCCAGGCTGGGGCAGGAGGTTGGGGTACGGGGGGGAGGGTGTGAGGGCTCTGCCTGGGGGTGCAGGCTGTGGAGTGGGGCTGGGGATGAGGGGTTTGGGGTGCAGGAGGGTGCTCCGGGCTGGGATCGAAGGGTTTAGAGGGCAGGAGGGGGGTCAGGGCTGGGGCAAGGGGTTGGGGCACGGGAGGGGCTCAGAGGTTCAGGCTCTGCGTGGTGCTTACCTCAAGCAGCTCCCGGAAGCAACAGCATGTCCCCCCTCTGGCTCCTATGCGGAGGCGCGGCCAGGCATCTCTGCGCACTGCCCTATCCGCAGGCGCCGCCCCTGCAGCTCCCATTGGACGCAGTTCCCAGCCAATGGGAGCTGCAAGGGCAGCTCTTGGGGTGGGGGCAGCACATGGAGCCCCCTGGCTGCTGCTACACGTAGGAGCCAGAGTGGGAACATGCCGCTGCTTCCAGGAGCTGTGCGGAGCTGCGGCATGTGTGCACAGAGAGGCCCCCAACCACACTCCCCAGCTGGAGCGCAGGAGCGGGACAAGCCCCAGACTCTGCTCCCCAGCAGGAGCTCAAGGGCCAGATTAAATCAGCTGGTGGGCCAGATGTGGCCCGCGGGCAGTAGTTTGCCCACCACTGTATTATAGGTACTGCTGAGCCTCCTGCGGGCCTTGGTACCCATGAGTCAGCACCTCTCAAAAAGACATCCCATTCCAAGAGATCTTCCAGTAAACAGCACTGAGAGGCCCCATCCTCGGTACTGGGAGCAGACACCTCTAGGCACAGTAACTCATCTAAGATTAAGGACTCTAGAACAGTGTTTCTCAGCCTTTCCAGGAACTGGCTTGCTGCCTTTCAAAACTGTGTCAGGCAGATCTCAGGGACCAGTGCTGGTTCACGGACCGGTTTTTGAGAAGCACTACTCTAGAAAAGCTGCCTCAAAGGCATCAGTATCGCTACCTTCTCACAGCTACAGAACGTTCAGACTGGCTTCCATCTGTCTCCAGTACCATCCCCCTCAGTATGCATCAGTTCAGAGCACAGGGACAATGGTCTCTCCAGGACTGGGCCTAGCCCTGATACCAGCTATGGCCCTGGCTCCTCCTGTCCTCTACCTTAACCAGCTGTTACTGTCCAGGTTCCTCTCCTATGAGGATCTTCTCATCTCAGAAGAACTGGAATCTGCCCTCTTAAGGGGCACTGAGAGAGGTTCTTCCCCAGTACCATTACACCAGCCAGTGACCAACCCTCATTTCTCTGGAGCAGGATCCAGACCTCCGGTACTAACCCAACTTCCAGTATCACTACCAGTACCAATGCCTGGAGCCCCTCTACTGGACATGGGGGGAATGATACCACCTCAGATTCTGAGATTTCTGTGCAGGGCTCTGTCTCCCTTCCATAACATCCCACACCCTTGGAGCTGTTTCCCAAGGAGGACATGCCAGAGCTCAGAGGACGCTCCTGGCAGGACCATCCCTCGGGACCCTTTCCTTACCCACCACCACAGTGGGCCTATGGGAAACCTTGGACTCCCTATGGAGACCAGTTTTATAGAGTACCCTCTCATAAGAGACCTCACTAAGAGCACCCACCAGTATCACAATGGCCTCTGGTTCTACAAGTTCAGTCACCTATACTGCTCCTTTCCCCTGTCCAGGAGGAGACTCAGGAGGAACAGGAGCCGACAGCTGAGGAGGAGACACCCCCGTCATAAAAATCCTCCTCTTTCCATGATAAGGTGATGATGTCAGCACCACCCTTCTACAGGTTGATTTCAGGGCGATTCAGAACCTAATGACACAACTGGATGAATCCCCCTAAATTCCACTGAAGGAAGTTAAGGAGATGCAATGTTCCCTGGTGGACATTCTGCCCTCCAGAACAAGGTCACCTTGCCTATTAATGAGGCATTATTGTCACCAGCCCGTACTGTATGACAGACACCTGCCACCATTGCACCCACATGCAAATGGCCAGATACAAAAATTACATTCCAGCGAGGGGACTTGAATAATTTTTTCTCTCACCCCACCCCCAATTCCTTGATGGACACAGTCATTGAGAGAAACCAACAAGTTCTCTCCAGTCCACACCCTTGGTCAAGGCGTCTAAGCACTTAGACCTTTTGGGTCAGAAGAGCTATTCATCCATTGCTTTTCAGTTTCAGGTTGCGAACTACCAGATCTTGATGGCAAAATATGATTTCAACTGTTATTCTAAGTTTACTCATTTTATTGAATACCTGCCACAAGACCAGAGAGAACAATTTTGAGCATTCATTTCAGGGGGTCAGTTAATCATTAAAGCTTCCCTTCTCTGCTGGTCTCCTTCAACGCTGCCAACACAGCCTCACGGTCCATGGCAACCACAGTAGTTATGCGGCAAGCCTCCTGGCTACAATCTTCTGGTCTCACCAACAAAGTTCAGAATGCTGTTGAAGACCGCCCTTTTGGAGGGCCTAAGCTCTTCATTGGCGACGCTGACACCTTGATATCCACTCTCTCAAAGATGCCAGGGCAATGCTTCATTCACTTGGAATTTATACACCTGGAACAAAGGTATTTCAGCAAATCAGACAGTTTAACACCCTTGACCGTTTCAGTACCAATGGTCCGGGGCTTATACAGGCTATCCAGAGTTGTCCCCTGCATCCCACCCGAGGAGCCAAGTTGAAGCAAGAGCAAGCAGTGGCTATACTGATAGCATCTGAGTGGCTGAGACAAGTGTGGTTCCCGGAGCTGCTTCATCGCTCTCTGACAATGCCTCAGTGTCTTCCTCTCATACCAGATTTCCTGACACAGGATGTGGGCACCATAACCCACTTTAGGCTGCTCTCAAGAAATGCAGTCCATGCTCTTGAGCAGTAGAAAGCCAGCCACATGCAAAGCCTGGCTGCAAAAGTGGAAACACTTCTACCTCTGGTCAGGGCCGGCTCTGGCTTTTTTGCCGCCCCAAGCAAAAAAAAAAAAAACAACCTGCGGCGCGGCTGGAGCGGCAAAGCAGGGGGGGAAAAAACCAAAAACCCTGCAGCGCAGCCGGAGCAGCAAAGCAGGGGAAGAAAAAAAAAACCTGTGGCGCAGCTGGAGCCAGGGTGCAGGGGGACTCCCTGCGCTGCAAACATGCCCCGGCTAGGAGTGAGCGGGGGGGGGGAGAGAGAGAGAAGGGGGGTGGCCAGGGCTTCAGCGGGGCGCTCACCACACGGCCCCGACCGCTGCGCCGCCTGCCGGGAGGGCTCCGCGCCGCTCTGGTCGGCGGGGAGGGAAGGACACGGGCTGCCCTGCCGGGCTTGCTACAGACCTGGCACTGGCTGGGGCAGACGGAATGCGCAGCCCGCTCCCAGCAGGGCACTCCCCTCCTCTGCGCCGCCGCCCCCTACAGGGCGGCCGGATCGGTGAACCAAAAAAAAAAAAAAGCGGCCGTGCCGCCCTAGGATTGGGCAGAATGCCGCCCCGTAGAATCTGCCGCCCCAAGCACGAGCTTGCTCGGCTGGTGCCTGGAGCCGGCCCTGCCTCGGGTGCTCTTTCCATTCTATACCCTCTTTGGAATCTCCCCTCTTCAAGGTTCTTGATTAACTATTGGACTTGAAGGTGCACCTGGCCACTATTACAACTTTTCACTCACCCATTGAAGAGTTTTCACTCTTCATCCATCCTACCATAGCCAGGGTCCTTAGAGGCTTATCCAATCTGTTTCCTCATGTCAGGAATTCCACACTATCGTGGGACCTTAACCTGGTCCTCAGTGCCATGAGGCACCTTTCCATTTAAACCAATGGATAGCTGTTCGCTACTTAGCCTCTTCTTCTAGACCTCATTCCTGATAGTCATCACTTCAGCCAGGAGGATAGGGGAACTAGAAGCACTCATGGCCAACCTGCCCCACACCATCTTTTACTGTGACAAGCCTTTGTTACACCCCCATCCTTGTTGTCGGCCAAAGTTCTCGTCAGAGTTCCATATCAATCAAGACAGCCATTTCTGTGTTTTATCCTAAGCCCCACACCTTGAAAGAGGAGGCTAACCTCCAGACCTTAGATGTTAGAAGGGTGCTTGCCTTCTGTCTTGACAGGACAAAGATTTTCAGGGCTTTCCCCCAACTATTTATATCTTCATTGAAAGGTTGAAGGAACAGCCAAGCTCTACTCAGAGACTGTCAAAGTGGGCTTCAGGTTGCATTGTAGCCTGCTATGAAGCTGTTGGGGTGCATCCCCTACCTAAAGTAACAGCCAACTCCACCAGGGCTCAGTCCACGTCCATAGCCCTTCTTAAAGGCATTCCCATCTTGGAGATCTGCAGGGTCACAATCTGATCCTCAGCTAACGTCTCCAAGCATTACTCCATCCTAACTGCTTCCAGGACTGATAAAGCCCTCGGTGATGCTGTCCTCCAAACCATCTTGGATCTACCTTTTCAGCACCTGCATCCATCTTGAATTACTGCTTAGGAGTCTCCTACAGTGGAGCACCCATAAGAACAATAACTTGAAAAAGAAGGAGAGGTTACTTACCTATACATTAACTTGAGTTCTTTGAGATGGATTGTCCCTATGGGTGCTCCACCTACTGTCCTCCCTCCCCTCTGCTGCAGAGTCTAGAAGACTTCATGGTTGAGAAGGTACTGGAGAGGCAGTGGGTCTGCCCCTTCCTAAATGCCCTGATCCTGGAGCAAAAAGTGTATAGTGCACAGACATGGACCTACAGACATTGCTAATAAAAGTCTCCAGTCAAAAGTGAAAAGGCATGCACATATCCTACAATGGAGCACCCATAGGGACAAATCATCAAAAACAACTCAAATTACTATACAGGTAAGTAACCTCTCCTTTTCTGTGCTCAAGAGTCTTTTCTAGTGCTTGACAACATCATTGTTCCTGTGGAAAATAGCAGTCATGGGAGGGGTGTGTCATATTCAGGGAGAGAGATGCAATCTTTCAGATAGCTAGGGCCAATCCCATGATTAAACCGGACTTTATTCCATTGGGGTTTAGGCAGAAGGCGGAGTAGCTATGCAGAGCTTTTTTTTACAGTAAGCCTATTTGTTAGCTCTTGTATCTTTCTCTGAAGAAGTTCCTGATCTGATTAGTGAATTAAGAATGATGTAAAACTCACGGAAACATAGGTATCTGTTAGCATCAAGTTGCTAAATGTCTTGCATCAGACATTTATATGAAGCCTAATAGAAAACCCTATATTGCATTGTGTTTTCATGTGTGTTTGCTCCTTGGGTTTTAATCTCTAATGAATTCCCCCAAAATGCATTTCCCTATTCTTAACTGTTAAGAGCTTTAGTTGTGGCTGAGAATCCCAGTTGGTCTGAGTCTGGTTTGTTTTTGCAGAGCTGGGAGTTTGGAATCCCACTGTGCAGAGAGCTGGCCATTCAGTATGAAAGTCTGTATGATTATCAAAGCCTCAGCTGGATTCGGGTAAGTGAAACCAGCGCTTCTCCCTCCAAACTCTTTATCCATTCCTTAGTGATTACTGCTGACGTGTCAGAGAAGTCTGAATTAAAAAACAAACATACTGCTCCTCACACAGTTAGGATGGCTCCTTTCTGGGTATGTCATTTTTCCCCCTCTGCCAAGATTACAGATCTTTTCCTGCAATCTTTACTAACAAATAGACATAGCTCTCCCAAATAGGCTCATTGAAGTAACTTCTGATCCTGCCAGCTGTAATTACCAATAAATATATGGACAACAGTTAAATATATAAATATGAATTATGCTCACAAGCACAAATATATACGTGTATATTTGTATTACTGCATTAAATTTTATTTATTTATATATTTTCTTTATTGGCTGCCAAATTGTTCTCCCCCTCAGTGCTATGGTTTTATATAAAATTTATTCTAAGGGCAGCAAGAATAACATGTCAGTCTAGGCTTATGAGAAGATAAAGAGAGATAAATAGAATGCAAAGCACAGTGAAGTTCATGGTATTCCTGCCAATCATGTTGATTCTCTCATAAAAGCGAGTAATTAATTGTCAAGGTGAATTTGTGTCATCGCTGCTTTTATCAGAAAATCTTAAACAAGGCATCAATAAGGATTTTAAACTCTATAGTTCATCCATTCTGGTTTATGTCCATAAAATATCAAGTATTACACTAAAATAAAAAGTGCCATGTGTTTGTGAATTGAGTCTCAGGTTGATGAGCACACCTGTCCAATGATGAAGCTCAATTCAGTATTGTATCATTATCCTAAAACCGCATCAGTAAATTAGTTGTTATTGCTGTTTCCTCATTGGTTGGATTTAATCAGTCAGGTGAAAAAATCTTGACTAGTCAGTAACAGCCATTCACCTGATTCTTATTCTCATCTCTTCTGTTAAAAAAAAAATCTGTTTTCTGTTCAGGTTTCCTAAATCTGTATTAGACATGAATTTCTTTGATGAGTTTCTCCCCATCTTCTTCACACACACACCCCAGTTTCTGTCTCTCTCCTTCATTCTATTTCCACATTATTCTGTCTGTTCATTTATTCTACCTGTAATGTTTTGAGGCTAAAGCCCCTTCTTCAGAAGAAGGGTTAATGTATGCAGGAACCAAGAACCTTGACTCAGAGTTCTGTGTCTGGGCCAAAGTTGCGATTAGGTTCCCCTGCACTGGAGGCTAGGATTCCAAATTGGATTCCTCTCTCCAAAAAAGTCACCACTGTTAATAGTGAACTTGCTGTGAGCCTTTTTGAGCTTTGAGTTGCATGTGGCCCAACTGGACACTGGGGTCTGAGAGCCTGCTTTTGAGACAGGCCAGCATACTATCAGTAGAAAAGTACCTTCTCCTTCCCGCAAATCAGTTTTTCCTTCTTCCTGTTAAACTTATGGATGTCCAGAATTCCAGATAGTCTAATCCAACTCCACTTCCTGCCCTTTCACGCCCTTTGGTGCACTGTTTAACCTGTGGGAGAGAATATGGTTAAAACAGGAGACTGGGATTTAGGAGATCTAGATTTTAATCCCATTAGTTGCCACTAACTAATTCTGAAACCCATAATTCTAACTCCCATAAAATTTAATGTAAAATGGGGATAATTAAACTTACCCATTTCCCAGGAGTTTTGTTTAATTACTGTAATGTTTAAGTGTTTTGAAATCCTTACATAACAGGCACTACGTAAATGCAAAGTATTATTATGAGGTTCTAATGTGGATTGAGATTCTGAAACAGTAGCAGGAACTTTGAGTTAGATATCAACTGCTTTTTCCGTCCACAGAAAATGGAAGCTACCTATTATGATAACATCATGGAACAGCAGCGCTTGGAACCTGAGTTTTTCAGAGTTGGTTTTTATGGCCGGAAATTCCCCTTCTTCCTTCGGGTAAGGCAGTTCAGAAGAAAGTGCAACATATCAACCAGGTCTGGGGTTTTTGTGGGAGAGAGGAATGTTGTGAATGTTGAGTGTTAAAAATAAGGTTTTGCTTTGAAAGGGATAGAACTGATTGATCCAGCTCAGAGACTTTTTTGTGTCATTTCCACTGGGCTATTTGCTGCCCTCAAACTCTGTGCTTTAATATTTTGTATTGTTTTGTAACTATCAGGAACAACCAAGGGTAGTTTTATCAACACCAACCATTTTGGAAACTTACAGCTGATTTTTGTTTATGCAATAAACACAGAGATCTGTAAAACATCAAACCATGGTGGCAAATTGGCCATGTTTCACACTGATTGGTGTGAAATGTGTCAGGTCTTGGCATGTAATCTCTCTTGCTTCCTACAGTGAGAAATGGGTAGCTTGTTATATCTGCTCCCGTAAAGCCAGCTTACTGGGTAAACTAAAGGAACTGGACCATTGGTAATAATTCATGGTGAAGACACAGAGGGGCGGATTTTCAGGTGCACAGATTTGCAAGCTCATATCAGGAGTTTTGATACATGCAAGTTTGTGCATGTGAAAAGTCTTATCCAGACTCAACAGCATTTCTTTCTCTCCATTCAGCACAGCACCCTGTTGCAGCAATTCTGGCTGTAGTACATTACAAACTTCCATTTTTTCATATCACATCATACTTACAAGGTCTCAAATGATGTTCAGAGCCTAATGGTGACTCTTCTAGGCTGCTTTTACACTAGAATTTTCAGACATGTTCAGCCACAGCTGTAAAACACAGCCCCGCATCTACATAAACTGGTGTCAATCCTCATTGTCCACTGGTCTATACATGATCAACTGGGTTTAATACCTATTGTTTTAAAAGAGTGGTTGACTCCTTTTTTCTAATAGGGAATCAACACTAAAAGCCTAGCCTAGGAAAATGAAGTCTCTGAGTGGATATGATTGCGCTCTATAAATATATCTGGGAAGTAAACACCAGAAAGGGAGATATGCTATTTAAACTAAAAGATAATGCTTATAAGAACAAGTGGTTATAAACTGACTGTGAATAAATTTAGGCTGGAAATTAGAGGAAGGTTTCTAAGCATCAGAAAAGTGAGAATCTAGAACAGCCCCTGATAGGAGTAGTGGGGATAAACAACCTAACTGATTTTAAGATGGAACTTGATAAGCTTATGAATTAGATTATATGATTGGATTGCCTGTGATAGCAGGGGACTGGACTTGATGACCCAGGAGGTCCCTTCCAGTCCGGTGTCCCTAAAATGGGTGTTGCTGATTATCGTTTGACATCTCATATAAAACTTACTTGTTTGACAATTCTAGTGTAGGTAGAGCCCTAGCCGACTACATTGACAAGATAAACTAACTTGAGACAACTAGAACTCCAGATTTCTGGTTTTCTTAAAGGGAAGGTGTGACAAGAGATTGTAACCAATTCTGTGGGGCATAGGAGGAAGGGAGGACAGAGCCTGCAATGGTGAGAGTGTGTGGGTGCTTTGTTAGTAATGTATATGTTTTTAAGGTTTCCCAATTTTAAAAAATTAAGTTACCAGTACTTTGAAGGGAGTTTAAAAATTTAAACTCTGGTGTATAGGTAATTTTTAAAAAAGTGTATTTTATGAAGAAACTTGAAGGGGATGGAGGCATGTTGGAATAGGTCAGCAACAGAGGTGCCCACTGGTGGAGGACAGCATAGAACAAGGGACAGACATGAGAGGCATGAAAGAATCAAAAGGGCAGTTAGGCACACAAAATTTAAGGACTGGAATATTAGGGGTGCTCAAACCCTGATAACCTACAGAATCTTACATGACAAAAATGATTTGTCAGGGTCAAAAAAACAAACAGAAAAGCATAACCATATCCAGTAGCTTAACTGTGAAAGGCAAAATGTAGAAGAAACCAGTATCAACACATATGGAGATGTCCAGAGGAAATTATCTCAGTTTCACCTTTTGTATCTGGCAGTGGAAATTTCAGAACATGAACAATAAAAACTAGTCAATATAGCAGAGGAAGAGATCCTAAGGTCTGTAGTTCCGTAAGTGAACCTAGCCTGCTTTTCAGTTGTGGACATACAGCTGCATCTTGGATAGTAAGTGACCTGGCCTGTACGTTTAAGAATATGCATGAGTTTTCGGTGGTACAACAATTACTCTTGGTTAAATTGTATAAGAGTGTGGGAATTGCTGCTAGTGACAGTAACAGCAAATACACTGTATATAATTATAATCCCCATTAATTCTGTAATTATATTCCATAGCATTGTTTCTGATAGTAGAGTGGGAATTAATAGTGTAACAACCTCAATAAACTCCCTCTTTCTCTCTTAATGACCGATAGTGTACAGACATTTCAGAGACTGAGTCCGTTAGCTGACGTATCTGCATGGATCATATACTTACATGGTTGATTAATGTTAATCTAAAGAAGAGTAAGATTTTCACTGATTTAAAATAAAATATGTATTCAGGAATTCTCAGGGATCAAATAAGCACCCAACACTTTCCTCTGATTTATTGTTTCCTTGCTGCAGATTTTAAAACAGGAAATTACCATGCTCACTTCCACCTCTTCCACTTGGTAGCAAACATCATCTAAAAATGGCATTGTTCATGTTGCTATGAATTCTGAATCTCTTTCTGTCCTCAGGGCCGCCGAGGGGGGGGGGCAAGTGGGGCAATTTGCCCCGGGCCCCACAAGCCCTGGCCCGGCGGCGGTCCAGGTCTTCGGGGGCATTTCGGCGGCGGGGGGCCCTTCAGTGCTGCCGAAGACGCGGAGCGACTGAAGGGCCCCCCACCGCCGAAATGCCGCCGAAGACCCGGACCGCCGCCAGCTGAGTACAAGCGCCGCAGCTCCCCCGCTTTGCCCCAGGCCCCCAGAATCCTCTGGGCGGCCCTGTCTGTCCTGGCTATATAAAGGCCAATTAATTAAAAACTGTCTGGCTTCTACATTACGGAAGTTCAAGTAAGGCTTGACAAACCATGTTTTGAGAGCTTGCACTGGCTTCTGCAGGGAAGAATCTGTATTAAATGCAGATTTCAGGTATTTTCAGTGCATTATGGTTAGAACCATAATAATTTGGTGCATAGGCTCACAATTTCCTGGGTTGTTACAGTCAAAAGGCAAAAAAATAGGTACAACAAAAAGTAGAATGGGTCTCTATTTGAAGGTGAATCTCTTCATGACAAAGTTAATAATAGCTGGGAACTTTGTGCATTACACACAAAACTGTCCAGATCCATCATGTAATATTTCTTCCTGTTCAACAGTTGCTGTGACTGATGTATGGCAAGTTAGATATCACAGATGGAACTGATATCTGTTCCAAAATGACATAGTGTGAGGCCATGGAATAAGCATTTATTTTGCCCATTGGACTTGGAGTGTTTTTGCTTCAAGATCACTAGAGTGTGCCCTTCTACTTGTATTACAGTCCTTACAGAATAGCTGGTGATCTATCATAACCACCAAGAACAATCCATTATTTTCATTTCTAATTTTAGTACTTCATAAAGCTCATCCACTTTCTCATTTTCCATGCAATGTTTAAATATGCTGCAAGGCAATGAAATTTTTTTTATTTAATTTTTTAGCAGAATTTATTTTATTTATCTTGCCACATTTTGTCAAGACAAACAGGAGATATGTTTATCTCCAATTATCTTCCAGCTGAAGGAAGACACACCAATTATTCACAAGCACCTTAGCTTCCAGTTCAAGAGGAAGGCAGAGAAAGACTCAACCATTAAACAAGGGTATTAAAATGTATCTCTTGCCACTACAACTAATGAACTGGTGAAACAGTGCTGTTTTTCTGGCTGACCTTAATATTCTTTCATTACCTTTTGTCCTTTTCAGACTGATCAGACAGATAATAAGTTTTGACACCCTAAACAGTTTTGTCTCTGCTTCACAATGAAGGTTAGAAATGTTTGCAGACCTCTTCTTGGAATGGAGGTTAAATCTCTTAATACAGGATTCTGCAAAGTGAATGGACAAAAATAATGACTGCCCTAGTCCAGAACTAATAGCTGCTCCATTGTCCTTCCATGCACAGGTAGGTGGATCTTTACAGAGAAGAAGAGTCTAGTAGCAGGACCTCCCCTCAGAGCAACTCACACCTCAAAGTTACAGTTCTCTGTCTACTACTCTATCCTTCTGCAGTCACAGGCCCCTTCAGAGGACAGAGGGATAGAAATGTTATGCTTGGAAATTAGAACAGTGGTTTCGCAGGCTGTAGCCAGGGTGTCCTGTCCCTTCTGCCATCTCACTCTTTCCCTGTGAACAGGGTTGTGGGACTCAGAGAGCTTTGGCTGGCATTCTGGGAGTACAGAGCTAGCTCCAACTCCCTCTTGACCACTATCCACGATCAAGACCAGGCCTTATTTGATATGGCTTTTTTCTGAGCACTGTGTGTGACTTACTGGCTGGATAACTGTACTCAGAGAGTTGTTATTAATGGTTCCCAATCCTGCTGGAAAGGCATAACAAGTGGGGTTCCGCAGGGGTCTGTTTTGGGACCGGCTCTGTTCAATATCTTCATTAACAACTTAGATATTGGCATAGAAAGTACGCTTATTAAGTTTACAGATGATACCAAACTGGGAGGGATTGCAACTGCTTTAGAGGACAGGGTCATAATTCAAAATGATCTGGACAAATTGGAGAAATGGTCTGAGGTAAACAGGATGAAGTTTAACAAAGACAAATGCAAAGTGCTCCACTTAGGAAGGAACAATCAGTTTCACACATACAGAATGGGAAGAGGCTGTCTAGGAAGGAGTATGGCAGAAAGGGATCTAGGGTTATAGTGGACCACAAGCTAAATATGAGTCAACAGTGTGATGCTGTTGCAAAAAAAGCACACATGATTCTGGGATGTTGTGACGAAGTGAGAATGTTTTGTTGTGTTATTTGAATACTGAGGGGGAAGGTTGCAGGGGAGCTGGGCTGGGACTGTCTGCATTGGGGACGGAAGGATACCTGAGCCTGTAACATGAGAACCCAGGAGGGGAGTTGGAGACCAGGTAACACCTTTGACGGGGAATTCGGACAAAGGACAAAGGCTGGGGGAGGAGCCGTGGGGGAAGGGAGAAAGGAGACGCCTGGAAGGGGTTTTTCAGTTTTGGAAGATGGCTGGGAATGAAGAGGGGACTCTGACGGGGCTGGGGCTTCCCAGCGGGGAGAGTGGCCTCCCTGGGGCCCCCAGATAGACCTAACTACAGGGAATCCTGTTGTCTGTACGGGCAAGACCTGTTTTGGACTGTGTTCCTGTCGTCTCAATAAACCTTCTGTTTTACTGGCTGGCTGAGAGTTATGGTGAATCGCAGGAAGCTGGGGGTGCAGGGCCCGGACTCCCCCACACTCCGTGACAACTGGTGGCAGCGGTGGGATCTACTGCACCCCGTGGACGGCACTTCCTGCAGTAAGTGACTGGGGAGCAGTAAAACGAAGGGGGATTGACGGGGACCAGGCGAAGAGTCAGCGAGGGACGGTTTCAGGAGTGATTAACCCCTGGGAGCGTGTGACCAGGGAGAAGGACTGTTGCAGTAACAGGGTCCCCCGGGGAATTGCAGCGAGCAGTCCCAGGGGCGGAGGAGTCTGCAGCTCGACCCTGGCAGAGAGGTGGTGACCTCGAGAAGGGCTGGCACACTAGGGATCTCCCTCGAAACTGTGGGGAGCGGTGAGCACCCAGGCCTGTGAGTGGCCAGCAGGAAGATGTATGCCAAGCGGCTTAAGAGCGACCTGGTGGAGCGGTGCAAGCAGAGGGGGCTGCGCATTGGGAGGCTCACTAAAGAACAGCTCATTGCCCAGCTGGAGGAGGGAGGTCGCTTGAATGAACTGATTCCTGTCTCTAAGGGAAGCAGCCTGGCAGATGCAGCGCAGGCACTAGTGTCTGTCCCAGCTGGGAGTGGTCAGCCAGCTGCTGAGGGTGTCCCGAGACCCCCCCCCTTCCTATGCCTAGGGGAAGGGTGGGGAGGAACCCCGCGAATACCGAGGGCACCGTGACCCCCCCGGCCAGCAGGGGCTCCTCCCGGCGAAGCTCGCCGGCCAGCAGGGGATCCCCCCGGCGACGCTCAGCCTCCGAGGAGGGGGGGCGGCTGGATTGGGGGAGAGAGCTAAAACTGAGAGAGCTGGCAGATCGTGAAAAACAGCGTCAGCATGAGGAGAAACAGCATCAGTATGAGCGGGAGGAGAAGGAGAACCAGCGTCAGCATGAGGAGAACCAGCGTCAGCATGAGCTGGAACTGGCCAGGCTGAGGAGCAGTGGGGCCCCGGCTGCAGTGAGTGAGGGGGGACCCAAGACTGCAAGGAGCTTTGATAAGCACATCCTGGCCCAGCGTAAGGAGGGGGACGACATGGATAGCTTCCTGACTGCCTTTGAGAATGCCTGCGAGATGCACAGGGTTGATCCTGCAGACAGGCTTCAGTTTCTCACCCCCTTACTTAACCCCCCAGCCGTGGCGGTGTACAGCCGACTGAAAGGGACGGAGACAGGGGACTATGAAATGTTCAAACAGGTCCTGCTCCGCGAGTTTGGGCTGGCCCCTGAGATGTACCGGAAAAGGTTCCGGAGTCAGCGAAAAACCCCTGAGGTCACCTACCTACAAATGGCCAACCGGATGCGGGAGTACGCCCGCAAGTGGACAGCTGGGGCCCAAACTAAAGAGGACCTGCTCGACCTATTCGTACTGGAGCACCTGTATGAGCAGTGCCACTCCGACCTGAGGCTGTGGTTGGTGGACAAAAAGCCAGAGAGTCCACAGCATGCAGGGCAGCTGGCTGACGAGTTTGTGAACAGTCGGGCAGGGGATGCCAGGGAGGAGTCCCTGAAGAGGAGACCCGCCACAAAGCAGAGAGAGAGTCACCCCGAAACCTCCCATAGGGAAAATATGGAGAACCCCCACCAAAGAGGAACATCGGGTGTCCGGCCCGTCCGACCCGCTCGAGAGGACCCACGGGACATGGGCTGCTATTACTGTGGCCAAAGAGGCCACATACGGGCCCAGTGCCCCGGGCTCAGGGACAGACTGAGCAGGCCCAACCCACAGAGGGTTGACTGGGTACAGACCCAACCAGACGAGGGGCAACGCTCCCAGGCAAGGGGGGCTGGCAGCGTACCACCTGCTAAGGAGGGAGGAGGACCCCAGGCCCGCTCCTCTGGAGGGCTGGATGCTCCAGACTCAGGGTTCTTGGTTTACAGGGTGGGCGCGGGGCTGTCCCTGCGGAGCGAGTGCCTTGTTCCCCTGGAGGTGGATGGGAGGAACGTCTACGGATACTGGGACACGGGCGCCGAGGTGACACTGGCCCGGCCCGAGGTGGTAGCTCCAGATCAGGTGGTGCCCAACACCTTCCTGACCCTGACGGGGGTAGGCGGGACCCCATTCAAGGTGCCCGTGGCGAGGGTACACCTGAAATGGGGGGCCAAGGAGGGCCCCAAGGACGTGGGGGTACACCGCCATCTGCCCACTGAGGTGTTGATGGGGGGGGACCTGGAGGACTGGCCAAGTAACCCCCAGGGTGCCCTGGTCGTGACCCGTAGTCAGGGCCAGCGAGGGGCACAGCACCCTGACCTTGGGGAGGGTACCTTCCCCGAGGCGCAGGACCCTAACCCGGTAGGCAGGGAGCGCCCAGGGACACGACTCAGAGAGGCTGCGGCCTCGGACCCAGCCAGCAGGAGGGAGCAGGTCCCCATCCCTGTCCCAGCCGCTGAGTTCCAGGCCGAGTTGCAGGAAGATCCCTCCTTGCGGAAGATAAGGGACCTGGCCGACCTCAGTGCGGTACAGACCATGGGGAGAGGATGCCGGAAACGGTTCCTGTGGGAGAAGGGGTTCCTGTACCGAGAATGGGCTCCCCCAGGGGACATGGAGTCAGGGGGAGTCAGGAGGCAGCTGGTGGTACCCCGGAAGTATCGCCGCCAGCTGCTGTACTGGGCCCATGACACCCCCCTCTCAGGGCACCAGGGAATCTGGCGTACCCAGCAGAGGCTGCTAGAGAACTTTTACTGGCCGGGGGTGTTTGTTACGGTCCGGCAGTATTGCCGATCCTGTGACCCCTGTCAGAGGGTGAAGAAGGCCCGGGACAAGGGGAAACCAGCTTTGGGACCCTTGCCCAGCCTAGAGGAGCCTTTCCAGGGGGTGGCCAAGGTCAGAAGGGGGACTCCTCACCAAGGGAGCCCGAATCCTAGTCCTCCAGACTGGAACGCTGGGAGAAGACCCCACCCCAGTCTGAACCCCAGGGGTATGGGGGTGGAAAAAGGGCACAGGCCGCATGAGCCTCCCCACATGCGGACTACGAGTGCCATCGAGCAGACCCTAACAAAAAGGGGACAAAAAACTGGAAGGGCCTGGTGTAATTCTCACCAAGGAATGGGAGAGATGATGGGGCATCCAGGGGAACGTTTCTAGATTCGAACTTCCCCAGGTCCCTGGCTGAAGTGACCCTACTCAGTTCGGTCTCGAAGGGGGGAGAGATGTGACGAAGTGAGAATGTTTTGTTGTGTTATTTGAATACTGAGGGGGAAGGTTGCAGGGGAGCTGGGCTGGGACTGTCTGCATTGGGGACGGAAGGATACCTGAGCATGTAACATGAGAACCCAGGAGGGGAGTTGGAGACCAGGTAACACCTTTGACGGGGAATTCGGACAAAGGACAAAGGCTGGGGGAGGAGCCGTGGGGGAAGGGAGAAAGGAGACGCCTGGAAGGGGTTTTTCAGTTTTGGAAGATGGCTGGGAATGAAGAGGGGACTCTGACGGGGCTGGGGCTTCCCAGTGGGGAGAGTGGCCTCCCTGGGGCCCCCAGATAGACCTAACTACAGGGAATCCTGTTGTCTGTACGGGCAAGACCTGTTTTGGACTGTGTTCCTGTCGTCTCAATAAACCTTCTGTTTTACTGGCTGGCTGAGAGTTATGGTGAATCGCAGGAAGCTGGGGGTGCAGGGCCCGGACTCCCCCACACTCCGTGACAGATGTATTAACAGGTGTGTTGTGAGCAAGACACGAGAAGTCATTCTTCCGCTCTACTCTGCGCTGGTCAGGCCTCAACTGGAGTATTGTGTCCAGTTCTGGGCACCGCATTTCAAGAAAGATGTGGAGAAATTGGAGAGGGTCCAGAGAAGAGCAACAAGAATGATTAAAGGTCTTGAGAACATGACCTATGAAGGAAGGCTGAAAGAATTGGGTTTGTTTAGTTTGGAAAAGAGAAGACTGAGAGGGGACATGATAGCAGTTTTCAGGTATCTAAAAGGGTGTCATAAGGAGGAGGGAGAAAACTTGTTCACCTTAACCTCTAAGGATAGAACAAGAAGCAATGGGCTTAAACTGCAGCAAGGGAGGTTTAGGTTGGACATTAGGAAAAAGTTCCTAACTGTCAGGGTGGTTAAACACTGGAATAAATTGCCTAGGGAGGTTGTGGAATCTCCATCTCTGGAGATATTTAAGAGTAGGTTAGATAAATGTCTATCAGGGATGGTCTAGACAGTATTTGGTCCTG